>JAQBSW010003727.1:0-78528 GCA_029291075.1 Eudiplozoon nipponicum
TTCTTTCAAAAAGCTGGAGAAATAAGCAGTTTTGTAAAATTATTACAGAAGTTTCTTCCTATTTTTGGTACTTCAAGGCACTTCCAGCATGCTGCGAAAGTGCCATAGCTACAAGTTTATAATATTACGGTAAAATTTCATTTTGAATTCCATTTAAATCGAAGAACAATAATAAAATGTAAAATGATCATTACGTAATAAAAAATTTCTGCAAATCGAAACTGAATATTTATTTCATTAATGAAATATCGTTTTATTCCAGCAATACTGAATTCTCCAGCCAAAGGCCAAAATTCATCACTACACTTTGAACAAAATATTAATTGCAAACAGGACATAAAATCACTTTAAATATTTTCATTCACTCCCTACTTTGTAGTGTTTTTTGCGAAGATCCAGGTAAGTTCATGCTGGATACGGAGAATATGCTGAATTGAGCCTGATCCTAACCCACGCATGTACCAATACATGTAACTGAGTACCCATATATATATATGCCATATATATATATATATATATATATATATATATATATGTGCATTGATAATTTATATTTAGTGTATGTTCCTAACTTACTATACACAAGCATATTTAGGCCATACTGCAAAATTTTCAAGTGCTACCTTGGCTCAAAGCGAATTAGGCTCCAGTTTTTCCTTTCAATATGTTCCGATATATCTCGTTCCCTTCATCAAATTGTTCCAAGAATTTCAAAGCATTCAAAATTGGATAACGCTGTTTCAGCTGACTCGTTTGCCTATTCAACGCGATGTAGCCTCTCAAGTAGTGCAACGTTTTTTATCTGCAATAAAATATTAAACAATTAAAAAGCTGGCTCTCAATTCGATATAAGTAGCAATATAGCGTTTAAAATTCAAATTTCAATGCCTCAAGTATACATTAAATACATGAAGTTTTAGCTATCTTCGACAAGAGTTGAAAAACTATTCTAATTACTGTGAAAATAATTCACTAAATTACGTTTGTGTGCTTCAAAAAAACATCAATCCCATTTCATCTAATAAGTCGCAAAACTTAGTAAATCTAATGCTAGTCAAAAGTACTGGCGTATTAATAAATTCAATGTTAAAGTAAGTCTTAAACTTTATATAGAAAAGAGACCAAATTTGTAGCTTTTGTCATTTTTTTTATTTGAAAGTATATATTTAAATAAATTGATGAACATATTTTGATTCGTTTGATTTATTTCAGCCAAACAACAGTCCTTTTTCAGTGAAACCATCCCACACAGTATTACAAAAACCTTTAGTAAAAAAACTGACTCTTTACGATCGTCGTTAGTGACTTTCATAACATTATGTTAAAATTCTTGAGTAATTATTTAAATCAAGATTGCGATTTTGATATGAACACCAGTACTATTATATACATGAATTTGTCAGTATAAAGTTTATATTGTATAGTGTAGAAAAGACAGTTCATCCAATAGACCAGTTTCGTTCTTATTGGAAACTCCTCACGTACCGGCCACCGTCAGGTTTCGAACCTGAACAAGTCTGATTCAAAATCTGGCGCTCTAACCACTGAGTTGACCTGCCGCACACTACACAAAATTTTCGGTTATGTACTAACTAATGCAACTTGTTTAGTCTTTTTTTACTTTGAGGTGGAGCTCATACGACATCAATTTAGACACAAAGTTCAAACTAACTATCCCTAATCTGTCATTATTTTACCCGACACCACACCGCATGTGGATATGGTATTCAAATGAACATTTATGTAATTAAACAATTACTAAAATCAAGTTTGCGAGCTTGAAGTAAACACCAATTTCATTGTATTTAACCAGTCGTCGAATAACATAACAAAACTACCGCCAGCTGCAACGCACTGACGCGTTTCGACCTTCCTTGATCATCATCAGAGTACGACGGCAAACTGACTATCGAGGATCAAACCGCATTGAATATATATGGAAATCAAATTGAGACATGCGGCTCTCACCTCTAGCAGTCTCGCATACATTGAACTTGACTGGAAATGTCGGCTGCACAATTTCTATGGAGTCACGAACATTAACTGTTTGTAGCTTTCGCCACATATACATATATAGGCAATAAAATATAACAATAATTGTTTGTTTGATTTAAAGAATTGTTACCACCACCCGCGCAAACAATAATTGTGAAATTGTATTGCCTATATATGTATATGTGGCGAAAGCTACAAACAGTTAATGTTCGTGACTGCATAGAAATTGTGCAGCCGACATTTCCAGTCAAGTTCAATGTATGCGAGACTGCTAGAGGTGAGAGCCGCATATCTAATTTTGATTTCCATATATATTCAATGCGGTTTGATCCTCGATAGTCAGTTTGCCGTCGTACTCTGATGATGATCAAGGAAGGTCGAAACGCGTCAGTGCGTTGCAGCTGGCGGTAGTTTTGTTATGTTGTTCAACGACTGGTTAAATACAATGGAATTCGTGTTTACTTCAAGCTCGCAAACCTCATTTAAAGTACTATAATCAAGGTTTCGAACTTGGTATAAAAACCTGACCAATTAAGTACATACAGGTGTCAGTGTAAATTAGTTATTGCCTATTTTGTAAGAGACGATTCATCCAGTACACCGATTTGGTCTTAATAAGAAACTGATTTTGTAATGCAAGAATTTGCGGCGGACCGGGCTCGAAACTGGGCGCGTCTGATTCGAAAACTTTTGCTCTAATTACTGAGCCATACTGCCGTACGCTACACAAAATTTGCATTTATAAAGTAACTATTGGTTCTCGGTTAGCCTTTTCTTTATGTGGAACTTGTACGGCATCTCTTTAGATCTAAAGTTACAATAAGCCACCCAATGTTCGACCACTATAGAACAACCACCGGGAAACTAGTAGTGGATTGAACATTTTTTTATTTAAATTGTCATTAATTGTATTGTTTTCTCTATTTATTTATATAAAACTGGTGATTATGTAATCGACAGTCCCTTTCTATACATATATTTGGAAATATAAACTAGGCATTGAATAATGTCAAAAGGGTAGTTCAAACGCATATATTTTTATGTAATGGGCCCGGAGTTTACGTCGCGAGTGCAACCTTGTATTAAATATTCGTTAACACCGCCCACGCAAACAATGATCGATCTTGAGTAACTGTCAAATTCCGAGGCAATAAACATCTGCGTATGTTTGATTTTTTTAAAAATATTGTGGCTTCAATTTGCATTTGATTCTGATTAAAATCTTTCCTGTATACCTGGTGATTTATGTGCGTGCCATCCCGTGGTTGCGTTTGACGTTGCGCAAAAAACTCTTTACCTCCAGCAGCAAAAACCGGGAAACAGCTTGGCCAATTTCGTTTCAGTCGTGACGCAGAATGCAAGTCTACCCAATGCGAAAGCGGAAATTAATGAAAAGCCACATTCATTAGAGTAAGTTCATTAGTCCGCCTATATTTGATTGAATGATTTTTTTTATAAAAATGACAGATACATTCATATTTTGTTAATTAGAGATTTATTAATAAATGTAGATTAGATTTTTTGTCAAATAACAGAAATATTTGCATAAAAATATAATGCGGATATTGCTGAAAAGAAGTACTACGAAAGAATGGAAAATTTAATCCTACAAAAATACTTGTATGCGCAAAATGGCACTGCCTTCAATTAAACAATCAACGATTGCGTGTGAAGTGATCAAGTTTCAATAAATCTAGTTTGTATTCTTTAACTAAACACCAGAATCATTATTTATATTTATCAGTAAAAAATAAGCATTATATAAGGTAGCAAAGTTGATGCATTCAGTACACAGGTTTCGTTCTTATTTAGAATTTTGCAGTGTCGCAGTGGATAGAATCGTACATTCTGAAGCAAACGTGCTCCGGTTTGAGGCGAACCGTACATGACCAGTTCCCAATAATTCGGAAAATGTCCTTCTAAATGAATTGCTTTTGCCAACGCACAACGCTTATTTAATACTAACAAACACAAATTATATATATATATATATATATATATATATGTACATATATATATTGTTTATTATATAGTGAATAGGCAGATGTTACTAAATCGATGTAATTTCACCGTGATGAGTGTATACGTGCAGTAAATGATTACTACTCAATCAAAGACAAAATAGAACACATACACACAGACATGACGTAAGCTTATCTAGTGAGTCGTCAGTATTTATTATTAAATAACTGTAATCTCTTTTCGAAGAGTGTACACATACAGACAATACACAAACCAATTTGTCATACATACGTCGATACTGTGTGTCCTGATGAAAAAATTAGTTTTACGATTTTCCTACAGGCACCAATGATCTCAAAGACCTTATTTTAGCATGTACGAAAAACGGCAGTTTACATTTGATGGAAAATAATATCGACAGATCTATGGTGTAGCTATATGAATTTACCTTGCTCTCCTTCTGACATGTATCATCTTGAACAAACGAACCTAAAATATATAATTGATCATTGCGCACCCAGAAGAAGACCCAAGCCAATGGAGCCTATTCAGTCATCAAACTTATTCTCAAAGTAGAGAAAATCAATATTTTTCCCTTCCTTGACATCTAACTCACCTGACAAAAAATTATGATTTGAAACTGGCCAAACATAGAAAATCCACTTTTACCGGGCAATGCATTCATTACAATAGCAGTATACCAAAATCCCAAAAATATAAACTAAGTGAACAACCTAGTAAACAGAGTCATGAAGATCTGCTCTGAACACAAGAGCGAGGAAGAACTAGGCTACCTGAGGAAAATTTTGCTAATGTACAACTACCGAGAGCGTTACATTACTGTCAACATGAGACCAGGGTAGTTTCGCACCAGAGAAGATCCCATCAAACAGGTTTTCCTAAACTTTTCATTTAGAGGCGACGTACCTACCTCAATAATTGAATGGCGGTTGAATAGAATAACTCAGTGTAATTTTCTCAGTGTTAAAGTTAATATCACATTGAACACACAGAGAATCAGGAGGTTGGATGCCAAAGATCAATGGCCAATTCTCTCCAAATAACTCATAGTCTAAAAATTCTGATGTATGTGTGGCAGCACATATTTTGGACGTCGAAGAAGCAATTTATCAACAGAATTCAGCAACATTTATCGCAGAAATTGATTAAAATAAAGTGAAGTTTAGAAGTCTTGAAATAAATGGCCATTATCTATTTTGTTATTAATGCGATTTTTCTTCCTCAAAAATATACTGTGTAATATATATATATATATATATATATATTATATATATATATATATATATATATATATATATATATATATATATATATATATGTGTGTGTTACTTTTGGGCGATTTTGCCAAATATGTAATCGTGGTTTAATTGCCTGTTCCCAATTGCGGGAATAAAATTATCCAAAACATTTTGGCAATTAATAACGTGTCCATGAAATTATACTTTTGTGATTCATATAAAACATCAAAAATATATAAGCCAAGGGTAAGCTCAAACCTGGAGACTCTAAGGGCTTTAAATACTTTAAACTTTAAAACTCCTCCAGGTAAATTATTCGAATGCATATTAAGCGAAACAATTAACCATTTAACGATCTGAAAAATGCTATTTAACTTATTCTCACTAGCTGCCTAACATCCTTATATGGAGCAAATGCAAATCTTTTTCATTGATATTTCAAAATCGGTTAGCAAAAATATCAGAAAAAATTAAACTATAAACTTTTACTAGTAAAGAATATAGTCTACATGGTTGCGATGGTTTTGCTTTTAAAAGCAAAAAGTACTTCTTTATAGTATGCAGCTAACCTTTGAGAACGTTCTTCTCAGCCATTGGTTTCGCAATTGTCAATTATGAAAATCTTTCATGTCTGCAGAAATATAATAATCAATTTCATATTGCATTCATTTTCTTTGCTTAAAATTGGTTTTATGCATTACGATATTCCTTAATATTAATTATTCAATCAGAACGCGTCTCGTGAAAACAATTCTTTAAATCAATTTGGCAAACGAGAATAACACCAATATCATTTTATTTAACCAGCTGCAAAACATGGCTTTACAACCGAAAACTGCACTTAATTACGTGTTTCTAACATCAGTGGTCATAATTAGATTTATACTATGACGGAAAACCGACTACAGAAGAGAAAAACACATTACATACATATGATGTGCAAAATCAGAGATGCGACTCTCTCCTCGAATACACGTAAATTTTTTTATCGTGATTACATAAAAATTGAGCAGACGTTTTTTCCAATCAAGCCTAATGTACGCCAGACTACCAGAATACGGACACGGGAATATGATTCTCCGTAGCTTGTACAGGCATTACGAATTAATCATCATTAGTCAGCTAGTAGTTGTGCTCTGCTGATTAGCATGAACTTCGAAATGCGTAGGAAAGTGCGAAAGATGGTAGTCTAGCTTTATTTCGCGACCTGCCAAATAAAATTGAACTAATGTTCAAATCAAGTCAGTATAATTAAGAATATTTTTACACAGATAAACATATAATCCTCGATATTTACTTTGCCACCCACTTCAAAACATCTATATGAACGAAAACAACTGGCTTCATGATAAAATATTTTCTATTGGATATTTTGTCGTTCGCGTATTAACGACAGTTTCTTACGCAACCTTCATTTATGTTTCACTCATTCAAGTTTATTATATATATTTTGTTCTTAGTTTTACATTTCTAAACTACTTGCTATTTTCATGTCTATTTCCGCTTTAATGTCTGTCGGGACACTTTAATTTCATAATTTGTAATGTATATATATATATATATATATATATATATATATATATATATATATATATATATATATATGAGTTACGGATAATTGGAAAAGTTTAGTAAAATTAATTAAATTAAATATTTCTATGCCGTTAATGAGCTCTGCTTTGAAATTTACCAATATGTAATTCACGAAGCGGATGGAAAGAACGCAACGAAAATAAAACTTATTTCAAATAAGCCATCAGCTTTCAGTGTGTATTACATCACCTTATTATGTATTACCTCATGGCGGTATTCTATGCTAGTACTCAAAGAAAGCTACAATGCCTTCTAATTTTATGCTTCCACACTTTTGTACCTTGTGTTCGTTCTAGCCAGTTTGATTGCTATTTCATTTACAGTCGCTTTTGTATTACTTTCCACCTTGTAATAATTGTCTGAATATATCATTGAAATCGCTTTGATTTTGCTCATTTATTTGAAAGCGAAATTTATATATTTGCAACGTGACATTTTACAAGTACGTTTTTAAGGTTGAATAATGTATGCAGGAATTGCGCGGCTTTGTTAAATATATATTGAATATTGTAGCTAATTTTGGTTCCGAGTCGCATGTCTTCGTACGCTGATTTTTGTAGGTAAAATCCAATTCATAAACTGCTGGTGGCACGCACTTTTCAATTGACTTCCTTTATATCATTCTTTTTCTATTGACAATAGATGTATCATAATAACTAGACTTGATTTAAAATATATGGATATATATAAACGTAAAATTACACTCATATAATACGTGCCTGCCAGTGCATAGGAAATGGATTCATTTACTCATTCAATGGCATCAGTAAGAGTGCAAATGTGTAAAATTGCCATTTGATAGCACAATAAGACAACAGAACACACATGGAACGTCTCCACAAGGACTACTGAACATCCAAATTTTCTCGGGCACTATCTCTATTCATGGCATTTGCCGGTGAATGTTTTCGAGGCTCTTTTTATGAACAACAATAGTAAATGCTTACCTGACGGTTTTATGCAACGTAGCAATGTAATCTGGCTGAAGCGATACATTCATAACATTAGTTTTAGAAATTTAGACCAAGTTATTACTGGTTTTATGGCTACATGCTCTCGTTTTGGCAATTTCAGTATTTAATTAGTGAATATGTATGGTTTCTCCTAGTCAGTCTTTATTTTTTAACTGTTTTATTTAAATATACATTAAAATTTTTTTATCGATCATTTTCTAATTAATAAAAACATTGAAGAAACAATTATCCGCGCTGTCACTTTGGCCGGATTCCGACATTTCAGCCTTGGGAATAAATTTCGTTAGATCTCGATAACTTACTTAACTGAAATTAGTCTTTTATAAGTTGAAATTCATTTCTTTTCTATTTTGAAGGCTGAACACCAATGCGACTGTCACGAAGCAGGATTTGGACACAGTGGTTTCGGACGCGGTGAGTTATGTATAAGATTTATCTCGCATAATATTTTAATTATAACTTCAATTTCTGACGCACGACATAGATACGCATTTTATAATTGGATAGTAAAACATGTTTGTTTTGCTGTGCTTTATTACATACATAATATTTTTGCATTTCATATACCGACCGTTTTCAAAAATCCGATGACCTGCCTCATTATTGGACAAATATTTACTCAAATCAAAGTCACATAAAATGTAAACGTATTCAACAGCCTTAAGCGCCCAAGCAAATCCGCAAGCATGGCCCAGTGATTCCGTGCAATCAGATAAACCAAATACGTAGACAGGTGTATCGCTAACTAAAATATTTGTGACATTTATCAAATTCCTATCTAATATTGATTTTATTTATCTTAAAACCCGCAGACTAAATGGTATAATTGCCCAGCAAATACCATTCAGTTGACTTCAACAGTTAATTATGTTTTCTTCTTTGACTACGCTATTTGACTTTGAAGTTGATTCTACTACCACGTTTATGCTAATTCGAAACGAATATTGCAGCGTCTAATTATCCCGAATTACTTGACCATTACTTGACTCGTGTCAATTTGATTTTACCAATTCAAACATGGTATACTCATTTAGATTTGCATCTATGCTACCGCATCAAAGTTGTAAAATCGCGTTAGTTAAACGATTTTGGTTTCTACAAGGGATCATCGAAAGTTGTATGGGCTATTTGAAATTTAATGTTCAACGTTCAACTTTGTCTTGGGATCATTCTTTGACGTCGGCTATATTTTCTTTAATAATTTTAAAGCCAACTTCGCTAACTTGTTAATAACGTACGGTTCGAGCACACAAATCGTGCAAGTTGAGCGACTAACATTGGGGTCTTCTGATTTTTAAATAGCCTTACTTTAATTTGTCCTATCCCAAAGAGTCAGATTTCCATAGGGCTCTAAAGATGAGGAAAAAAAGTCAAAATGCTTCATTGCAGGCGAATGACTGTAGTTTTGTACTTTTTATTTCACTAAATAATGTATATGCTGATTATTTAGAGTTCCAAAATAATTACGGCTTTAGAATTTTTACCGAGGTAAATCATGTAATCCTTGAAACTTCTTTTCAATTTTTGGTATTAAAATTAGTTTAATATTTATAAATCCCGAAATGTATAGAGTGAACATTTGAAAGCACTTCGACTTTTAGTGTCTTATATATATATAGATATATATATATATATATATATATATAGAATATATATATATAGATAAAAAGTATTATTAGTCGTTTGGTGGTTCCAACCTATTCAGCCAAGATTTTAGACGTCCAGTAATTTACACAGTAAATTTTTGTCGATTCCCAATGCAAAATTTAACGTTTAGATTTTATCAATGCATTTTATTTTTTTTTAAATTTATATAAAAACAATTTCCTGTGCTTTATTTTAAATGGATATCGTGCGTTTGCAAACATGGAGCTGGAACAAAAATTTAATTTCATTAATTAACGATAGGCTAATTATAAAAAAGGTAAAAGCTTAGCTATTATGATCATGAAAATTCCAAATATCTCCGCGTTATCAAACCAATTAAAAAATATCTCGTTTTCTCGATTATTCAAAAACAAACTTTCCAAACTCCAATCATTTAATTTTTTTTTCACAAATTTTTAAAAATATATTAGGCCGACATTATAGCATTCCATACTTACTAAGGCAAAACAGAACATTTACTTGTAATCTATGAGGCCACTGGAATAAGGAATCAAATTCAAGATTAAGGAGACATTGATACTACTGCCTTGATACACAGTTTAATTTGTCCTAATTATCTAAAGCACCAACATTTCCGAGTTTCAGACTGTAAGTGCCTAATTTGGCGAGGTTTTCAGATTCATTTGTGAACAAAATCTTTTTCATAATTGACAAGCCAGGCCTGTTTATTAAATTGGTATCAAAGCTTGCAGAAAAAGTTGTCAGTCAGTGCGTAAATTCTCAGGGCTATTGCATTAGAGCAGATACGCAATCAAGATCTTTTAACGTAACAGATTGTGTTATTGACATGGAGACCAAATAATTTGAGGATGCTAATCATAAATCAAAACACCAGGTACTTAAAGCAACAACTAATTTATGCTATTATCCTAGGTGTGGTTGACATTGATTTGGCCGATAGTGGAATACAATTTTTATATCTGTTGCAGTCAGCTAGTTCATTTGCTTTTATACCTAAGCGAACATGTGCAATTAATTGGGATGATCTATACCAAATAAAATTTAATAAAAAAGGTTTACTTTTTTAACAGATAAAACCATAAAAATGTTAGGATTAATGAATAAATAAACAAACAGCATTCACATTTGCAAAAGCATAATTAATTTGCAAGAAATAGTAAAGAATAAAATGCCTTATGGCCTCTAGGTGATAATTTCATATTCATTATCTTGACACATAATATCTGTCAGAGAGAATTTAAATCTTCAGAAAGTGTAATATTCCCAGGTTAGTCCAGTCTCGTGACGCAATTTAACATGCTGGAGATGGCACCACCCAATTGTTCCACAATCGATGACTAAATGTGTTTTGGGGTTAGCGTACAGCATCGGCTCCTATTGATGAATCGCCAGTAAGCATGAAACGAATTTATACATAAGATTCCAAAAATTTTTATACTAAATTTGGAATTTTTCCCGTACTGTTTAAGTAAACTTGATACTGCATTTGACGAAACTAATACTGAAATGAATATAGGTTACATCGTTGCGAATAAGAAACTACATCATTTGTACATTTCCTTAAATGAAACGTATGTCGATCAAAGCCGGGGTACAAGTCACTGCTGGGATAGTAGCGTTCAAAATGTTAGTTTTTCTCAAGTTTAGCGTAGCGTCGTTGTCCCATTCTCACTATATTTTCGTGCATATTTATAAATTAAATTAGCCGTTTAGACTAATTGCTATTTTTTTTAAACCAAGCTAACTTCATGGACACTCTAGTGCACATATTGCACCGTATACTGGTCAAACAAAACTACCGGGGCTGGCGGTAGCTTTGTTATGTTGTTCGACGGTGTTTACTTCAAGCTCGCAAACTTGATTTAAAGAAATATTTCTGATCTTTTGACTATTAATTTAAATGTGCGTTGAACTGATTCTATTTGCGACCGGGAAATCATGTGCCATCAGTTAATTCGAGGCCATTTAACTCAGGATCTAATTGCACAAAATTCGGTGTATATGTGTGTGTGTGTGTGTTATAGTGTGTGTGTGTTTGTCTTAAGTGACGTTTACTTTCAGTTCTACTAAATTTAGACTGTGCGTTGCGCCTTATTCTACTCTATTATAACAGCGAATAGTTTACAGCAAACTGTCAGTTGCAGTTTTAAATTTCTGTAGTTGTGTTCTCCGAGTAGTAATTACAAATGTTGCTAACTTGTTTCTACGTATATATCTTGATATCAATGTAGCTGCAGAATATATTTTGTTTGCTAATAATTAAATCTTGTGTAAGATAATTAATTTAATTTACCAAATACGCAGGTTTAGTCCGCAGTAGGCACTTCTCAGTGGAACCCAGAATTGTAGAGACCGAGAATCGAATACACCAACACCTGGTTACGTGATGTGAATGTCATTTTATACAGTGCCAAAGACGCGCATATCATGTCCTTTCCAGTTCCATGCCAACATCTCTCTTTTTTTCAGTCTTTTTGCTTAACCATATTCAAGCTAAAATAAGAACGAGTTAGCCACGATCTCTCATCGTAATGTAGGCATCATGTCACCCAGGGTGTGGGTATTGGATCAAAGTATAATGCCAGGATTTCATTGCATACTTTAATTCTTAAAAGTTGGCATGGCATGTGATAAAATGTGCACTTTATCTTTAGAATGTTTTTGCCAATATGATATGCTCTTTAGAAAAAAGCAAGAATTACTTTTACTTTGAATCGAATGTTTAAGCATTTCAACTCACCGAAAGTAGCTTGTTTTATGCAATCTATTATTATAGCTCATGTAGATCTACCTGAAGCAAAAACTGACCAAAGCTTGCATTGCTACATAAATAAATATTGCATGAATCGCGGAGTTTCAGTAAAATTGGTTGTAAGTAGATTGGCTATTAACCAATGACTCGCCACCAGAGTAATTCTTGCATAGCTTAAGTGACTAGTATGCACAAAGGCGGTCAAGTTAATGAGTTTTTCATGTTATATTATACAATAGATGGTTTATATCGCCAAAATTTAGGAAAAACGTCCCGTGCTTTGATGTGCAATTGTATATTAGGTTTTGCGCACCTATTAACAAATTAGTTCAAATATGACTAGAAAGAAAAACCGACGACAGCATGAACGGAACATATAATCTCGTTCCCATTTGTTTTGTGCTTACCGGCGACTCATTAGTGGGAGCCGGTATTACGCCTTTACCCACAATTTATTTGGGTGAGTAATGTTGAAAGACAGAAAGGTAAAATCTCCTATACAAATTTGTAAACCTGTAGTTATGAAACTAATTTCATTTAACGTCATCTAAAATGTTACTTTAAAGCGAATTCGCTATACGTGATGTATATACCAAACCTCTGCAGAATTCCAACACAAATGCTGTTGTCGTAGTACCTGACATCAGCACTACGGTTGCCGAAAATTTACAGATTATCAACTCTATGGTTGCCGAGTTGGTACATGGTACCAACACAATGGATTTTAAGATATGCTAAATTTCAACAAAATTGAGAATTACAACCACATTTGAACACATTTTTCTCCAGCAAATTCAAACACTTTGGTTTTGATTGATATTAATTATCACTTTTCGCGGTAAGAATGTCATCATTCAATTAAATATATAAAAATTAGATTCTCTTTGTTGCGGAGAACTAATATATTTTCAATTTTATGTTGAGTGGTACGCACCTATTAACAAATTAGTTCAAATTGGACCAGAAGGATAAACCAAAGTCAGCATGAACGAAGATATAATCTCATTTGATTTTGATTTTCTACAACCAGTCCCATATTTTTATCTATTTATTTAAATCAACTAAAGAAACAGCCTACTATTTAAATTTAATTGTACGTGTAGATACATATTTGTGATATTAATTACTCTTTACTCAAAATTGCGAATTATGTCCAGTCAGAAGAGTACTCGCCATTTCCACAGAAATAGTCATAACTAGATCGGACATGCGCGAAAGTTCGCCATTTGTTAAAATAACTGTTTTACGCCTGGACTGCTAATGACTTGCGTATTGCACGAAAAGCTACGCTCAATATCAATAATGGTTGCAGCCAAAACATCTACAAACCTTGCTGTGATAAAATTTGTATTAAGTTATATAAAAATGTTGAACGGCGTATAGCATGATCCGGAGGCACTAAGCTAAACAAAATTAGTTTGTATCCTGTCGGCAAGGGCCTTTTTTATTAACAATGCAAGGTTTTATAAATCCGCACCAATAATTATGAGTTCAGAAAGTTTTTGTTATTGTTAATAGAAATTGAATCACAATTGGTGTATTCAACCATATCTTAATTATTATGCTGGTTTATACCATGCAGACAAAAAGACCATTTCTCTTTCACAAGATCTCGACTCAACTAAAAAATCTGTTACTTTGTAAAGTTGAACTTTAAAGGCAAAAGTCATTAATTTAAAAAAAATTTACATCATAAAACAAAAAAACAGAAACCCACATGCTATGGTAATAACAAACAAAAAATAAGAAGAACGTTTTTATTCAGTAGAAGGCATTTATTCAGCCACGTAATGTTGTAACTTTCAGCTTCTGCAGTACGCAGTTTCTTTTCCTTTCATCAGTTAAGAAATCATAGAAATCCAACGAAAAAAATTTGATGCATTTTAACTGCGTTGTGTTAACTTAATTTATGATAAGGTTATGATTCACTGCACAAATTATTTTTTTAATTTTCTTTTCTGTCGCAAAAGTAGTCAAGTAGATGAAAGCGCTTTCCTAGCTTACAGAAAGAAGCACAAAAAATTGAACTTTGCGCAAATTTTAATTAATCACTGGGAAACAACTGAAAGAAACTATTGGTAACACGATAACATAAAATTTGAAAAGTTGAAAATTTTCTAAAATTTTTCGATACAGATGATTTTAATGTGGTTAATTGTATACGTGTAATTGAACGTATATATCAAGTAATTTTAACCTGTCAATTAGCTCATTCAATTTTAATTAAATAATAATTAATTTTGCTCTAAATTGATGGCAATAATGCGATGTAGTTTGAGGGGAGGTAATTTTATTCAAATGACAAAAACTCGTTTCTCACAACTCGCAAAAGAATCATTGTTAATAAAACCTGAAAATTTTAGTACGTTATATTCCGTTTATAGCACATGGTCAACACATGTCGTATATTGCAATGTTGAAAAACAGATGTTCACGTTTTGCACGAACAAATAGTAAACAATGCATTGCTGAGGAAACAATGTCTACATGAAAATTGTAGATATCTAAGACGTTAGAGGTACGCCTTATATTTAAACTACAACAACAAAATCAAGTTCGCGGGTTTGAGATAAGCATCAAGCCCAAATTATCTAACGGCTTACACAGTGTACGTTCTTCAACTTGATAAATAAAATAAGAATGGTGTCAACATCAAGTATGGAAATTTGAATTAAATCAAGTCATATATATATATATATATCCTGTCTTACTAAAAGTGAAAACAGTTTAAATCGACCTATTTCAAGAGCCATATGCCCTTAAATTATAATTACCGATTTCGCATGTAGCCGCTTGCAATATCCGTTTATTAAACAATAAATTTATTTTCATCAATCAACTGTACACTATGCATGGTTTTTCGAAAATCCTTTTTCTTTCTGATATGTTTATTTGGTAAAGCAGTTTGAAAACCCATCAAAAAGGTGTTTGATATCAATATAATTCCTCATTTGTTTAAAGTGATTAAAATAAGAATTTTGCAACCAACTCCCTTCTGACGAATAATTCAAACTTCATGGACATCGAGATATGCCTATCTAGACTACTCGACACAGATTACTTCGTTTGTCAGTATAAATAGAGTTCGTTAGATATCTTTTGAGTTTTTGCGGAGTGCCAGCTTCATATTATGTAATACCGCGTTTTGCGTAAGCGGGTTGTAGCTTCGCGCCAACTGTTTCACAAAGATCCGATTGAAGCCAATTTCCCTGTCCGTATCTGTTTTGTCTTCGATCATGCTGGGTGTGTATTCGTCCCTTTCATCCGAAGGGTTCAACATCTTTCATACTAACCATTGGATATAACCGCATTTACAACAGTTAGTATAAATGATTTTGAAGCCTTCAGAAGAAAGGGACGAATACACACCCAGCCTGAACGAATACAATCAGACACAGAAAAGTAATTTGCGATCAATCGGATCTTTGTGAAACTGTTGGTGCAAAGTTACAACCCTCGTACGCAAAACGCGGCATTGCAGAATAGAGTTCCTTGTTTCAGACATTTTATCTCTGAATTTTTAAACTAACATTGAGGTATCTAAATTCATATGAAAAACCGCTACTACATTTGCAATTACATTTAGCTGTTTTTCTTTACGAAGCACTCTCTACATATATGCGTTACCATATGACTTAGAATAAAAAATGTTATGAGTTAAGAATCAACCAAAACTTATTTTGCTTTAGCCTCTGGTATCGTATTATTAATTTTTGTTCTTCTGGCCAGTTGAATTATGCACATGTTTAAAAGGCCAATTCACCTGGCAAGCATTGTTCTATTTATTGGAGTTTCTTATACGGAGTCAAACAATAGGCCATAGTCCAAATGGGACGTTGACCTTACACATTTATGAAAAATTCATTTGCTTTAAAGAAATAATCTGCCAAGTTTCAAAAAACAAAAAATAAATAACTAACAATAAATGCATCTATGTGCTCAGTAAATCATTTCACATTAAAGCAAACTAATATAGAAATTTATATTAACCAGAATTTTTTCTTTCATATTTGTTGATAATATAATTAATATGGATGAATAGTCTTATACTTTCATATATTTTTTTAAAAATAAAATTATTTCCAAACCATATTGGTTGTGTAACCGGATAAATAAATTAAATTTTGTAATTTTCTCAAGACGGTACATTTTATTTAAATAATTAGGCAATTATTTTCGTGTTGGTAAAGGCTTTCATATCAACCACGTTTACGTACAATTAAGATGTCCAATCTTTGATAGCTAAATATATTAATATTAAACTAATTTATTCTGAAAGAAACCACAAACGATATCAACAGAGATTATACTTTCCTTTCATGCTGTCTTCGGTTTATCCTTCTGGTCACAACTGAACTAATTTTTTATTAGGTTCGCAACACCTAATACATACTTGCATATATATTAGGTCTCCGCAACAAACAGTATTTAACTGTTATATATTGAATTGAGTGATGTCATGCTTACCGCGAAATGTGATAAGTGATATCGATTAGGGCCAGAGTGTATGGATTTACTGGAGTAACAGGTGTTCAGAAATTGTTGTAATTCTCAATTTCGGGGAACTATAGTATAACTTGATATCCATCATGTTGGTACCATGTACCGACTCGGAAACCATAGTGTCAGTAACATGTACCTTTTCTGTGCTATAATGTTGGTATTGGTTACTAACACAATAGCCGTAGAGTCAGTATTCTTTCCAGACTCGGTATATATATTATATAGAGGGATTTAGCGTTGAAGTCGCATAGTCGAGTCTTTATATAATGTTAGCTTCACTACTGCAGGTTTACACATTCGTCTAGGAGATTGTATCGTCCTATTATCCCATTTTCCACACTCTAATATATAGTGGTTAAAGGGCGTAATACCGGCTCCTACTGATGAGTCGCCAGTAAGCACGAAACGAATGTGCATGAGATTATTCTTTCCGTTCATGATGTCTTTATCCTTCTGGTCACAACTGAACTAATTTGTTACTAGGTTCGCAATGCCTAATACATACTTGGATATCGACTAAATTATGTCCTACCGGACATAAATTAGATATTGATCCTGTTTTTACAAATTACAATATACACACATTGAATAAGTTTTACTTTTGGAAAGACAGTGTTGGCTAAAGTATGTAATATTTTTAACAGATTAACTTGTGCTTGAATTTTCGCTAAAATACTTAAATCCCGGTAGGTAATTTTGCATTTTATGTGTTATTTTAAATTCATGTATGCGTGGCTTTGGTAGTGCCGTAGTTTAGTTGCAAAATTCTGACTTGTATGTATTTTAGTTGAGCGTCCAGATCGCGGCAATTCTAGCACGAATTTGATGGGTGTCCAATAAGGACGAATTCTAGTCATTTGATGAATTTTATCTTATCTTATTTTTTGTGTATACTGACTATATATATATATATATATATATATATATATATTATCCACATATTGAAAACAGAAATGTAAATAGAGTTTTAATGCGGGAACGTCGAAACATATACGTACTTCACTTCCTATATGACTGCAAGAAAAGTACACGCTTTCTCTACATAATCAGATCTCGCTGCGGTTTTATTTATTCACAGGGCTTTGTAAATTGATAATTTATTTCTGTTACATCACTTGGTAATTGTCTTAAACCCACGTACAAACTTGTACAGTAACGCTTTCGACTTTCCCCTCCTCTCCCCCTCTTATTAATAACCGATTTACTGAAGCACCTCTGATGGAAATCTGTAATTGCTTCCGCACAATAAAATGCTATATCTAGAAACCAGACGTGCGATATGTTGCACGGTTGCAGATTTTGATTTCCCATTCCATCTTACTTAAGCGTGTAAATTACAACTCTCCATTACTCTAGGTGGTAGTTGTTTAGTCTACGGGTCTGCGTAAATTGATCGACAGCTAGCGCGTGTGCATTAATAACATTCAATGTCGACTTTAAACGCTGTTTTTTTTCATGCGATGTTTAACTGCATTCAATGGGCGTGTTGAAGCCGCTTCAACGATATTATGTGGTGTGCGGGAAACATCGTTCTCGTTAAATGCAATACTTTAGAAGTATGTCCTTCTACTGCGCTTTTCTGTATATATTTAGTCATTTTTAACTAATTCCTCAATGAAAATCTTAGTATATGAATTAGAGTATGTTTGCGTCCTTAACTTCGTCCTCATCACATCTGGACTAACCTATGTGACAGTTCATGAAAGTAAGAGCAACATGCAGCTAATTTATGCCGTAATAGCAAAACATGCTCTGCTGGAACTACTTTACAGGCTGGGTAGGTTTAATGTCAAATTTTAATCGTAATTTATCATAAATAACTTCTAGATTAAAATGAAAATGGAGATAATTCATCGTTTTCGTGATCTAACTTGGTACCTATCATTTGAGCGCTTCTTTAAATTTTTATGTAGTATTCGTAACTGAATTTATATTTTCATATTAACAGGGATTTCATTAACAAATCTTATATTGTGGAAATTATTATTAATGTATTCATTATTGTGGTATATTGAAGATTTTATGGAAAAAAATATTGTCGTAGGCTGGAAATAGAGGGTTCTCGATTACTACATTATCCAAATGTTAATAAAGACTTCCATCACAAAATAGATAAAAGTTATTCGTGAAAAACAATTCTATGTTTATATAGAGTATGACCAAAAACCTAAGCTGTTAATATGGTTAGATTAACTTACTTTATAGCAATGTCGTTAATATACTAAATTGTAAATTTGCAGAAATGTCGTCAGTTCCGAAAACACTAATGTATCAATTTCTATTTTTTTTTAAATCTTTTATTCTTTTCACTAACTCAAATGAATTAGCAAGGCACTTATTACCTTGGCGTATACGCGACGATTCAAACATGAGCATTAACAATTTAGCGATGAAATGGAATGAAAATTTCACCATTTTCATTATTTATCTCAGTGCACAAGTATCTTTGTGTGCGTGTCTTGTCTGTACATAGATTTTTGTGAATTATTCAACTCAGCGGAGCTTCCGTGCTTCGGCCTTATTAATTAAACAGGAGTCAAATAAAATGTTTATTCAATTTATACCCTTTTGCTAATTTACTCTCCAAACACAATAATTGCAATTCTTCACTCGAAAGGGCCCATTGGTAGGACACCAATTATTGCTTGATCGATTTCCACTTGTGATAGATTTTTATTGTTTATTTAATTTAAAAATCTGACATTTTTTGCCAAAATTTCTTCCTGAAAAGACTACGTTCATTCCACATATATGGTATACGTAACATTTGTCCAACAAAAACTCTGTGTTTTCTATTAAATAGTATATTTTTAAATAAGTCATTCCAATCAAATTGCTTCGACTAGCCGTTTATTAGTGTTCTGTAAACGCACAACAAATTTCCTGAAATATTTAAATACACGATACATTAGCAATAAGGCTGCTTACTCTGTAACGTATTTTGCGCTCTCATTTGATAATTACTATTTCATCTACTTTATTGATGAATTATTTTTTACTGAAATTTTTTATGAAATTTTTGGAACCGTTCCCATGTGTAATGATAAAATAATTTCGTCAAATACGAAAAAAAAGTTCATCATCTTCTCCTGAATTATTTACACGAAAGCATAAATATTTTCTAAAAGCAAAACAATCATAATAATGAAATGCAGCGAAAGTATGAAATTGTGGAACGTCCAAACAGTTACACTCATCTTGAATTCTCATCATTTTCAGGTGCTATGATTTTTGGCTTCAATTGATGGGTTCTCATTTGTCCCTTCTTTTTTAAGCCTTCCATCAGCTGATTGTCTGAAAATGACGTTGGAACAAGATTTTCCATTGTTCTTTTCCAAAATTTTCGAGACCTTATTTCCGGTCTCATCTTCAGGGTTAACGCAGTACGCATAGCCCGATTAGACTCTCTACATAACAATTTACGGATTATCGACGACATTTCTTTAAGTCAAGTTTGCAAGCTTGAAGTAAACACCAATCTTATTGTATTTAATAAGTTGTCGAACAACATGACAAAACTACCGTAAGTCACACGTAATGACGCGTTTCGACTTGCCGTGATCATCCTCAGAGTACGACAGCAAACTGACTCGTGAGGATCAAACCGCAATGCATATATATGGAAAGCTAAATCAGATTTCCGGCACTCATCTCTATTAGTCTCACATACATTTTACTTGACCGGAAATGTCGCAAATCTAATTTTGCTTTCCATATTTATGCATTGTGGTTTGATCCTCGCCAGTCAGTTTGCCGGCGTAGTCTGATAATGGAAATGGAAGATCAGTACTTGTGACTAAATTGTAGTATTGCAATGTTGTTCGATAACTGGTTAAATACAATTAGATTGGTGTTTACTTCAAGCTCGTAAACATTATTTAAAGAATTGTCACCACCATACGCGCAATCATTGATTGTGTAGTTGCACTATTGATGACATTTTAAAATGTGCACCATCTGAGAATAATATCATCAGCGGTCAAATGGTTAGTACGCATTCGTGAACTGTCGTTTACATTTCTTGGAGATTATTCGTCCAAGGCCGGATTTCCTGGGTGTGCTGCAGTAACAGGTGTTCACATTTAGTTGTAATTCTTAATTTTCGTGAGATTTAGCACACCTTGATATCTATGGAGTTGGTACCATGTACCAACTCGGCAAACATTGTGTTTTTATCATGACCCCATTCGGCCACTACGGTGTTGGTATCGTGTACGGACAGAATAGTCGTTGTGTGTATCCTTCACAGGCTTGGTATATATATATATATATATATATATATATATATATATCTATATATATATATATATATAGTAGGAATTGTCAGAAACCGCATTGTCGAAGACTTTATATTAAGTTAGTTCCACTACTGCATGTAAACACGTTCGTATAGGAGATTTTAACGTCCTATTTTCTCATAATCCTCACCCAAAAATACAGTGGTTAAAGGTTGTATTACTGGCTCCTACTCATGTGGCGTCAGTAAGCACAAAATTAATGTGCATATGAAATCATATCTTCCATTCATGCTGACTTTGGCCTATCCTTCTGGTCATAGTAGTCTCATTTGTTACTAGGTGCGCAACGTCTAAGTCACAATTGCATATATGTTACTTCTCCACAACAAACAGTATCTAAAAATTATTTGTTTGTTGATTACTCTGAGTTTTTGCGTATCATTTAAGGTATAAATGCTTGAAATATGTTAATAATGTTGTTTTATATGCCGTCTCTGCTTATCAATTGTACAATCCTAAAAAATATCATAATTATAGTATATGCAATGAATATAATATATTATCATCTCAAGTCTTACGTCATATATCTGATAAGTCCATATTTGGAAGATAATGGATATAATTGTGCAAAACATTATTTAATCTCCAATGCCAAACTGCAGCTGTTGATTAAATTAATTGTTAAAAGGGAATGCCCAGAAATTTAGACAACCCAATTTATCAAATTTCAAAAAGCATTAGAGGCTACTAAAATACGCGTATTTCATGTAGCTAAAGTAGGCCTAATATCTAATAAAGAGAATTTGCATTCATTGACAATTTTTTGAAATTTACAGCCGCCTAGGATGGCCTTCAATTTTATTTATGAATCTGCATGCACATACGGTTTATCACCTGACGTTGTTTGATCGAAAAGATGGTTAGCAACGAGAGTTAGTGATATTTTCCATTCGGACACCTTTGTCAAATTGCATGTTGGATATGCGCCAAACATTGACCAAATTATTACGGAAAACTCACACTCAAATTCACCAGCTGTTACCTTTACTAAATTGATAAACTGCATTTAGAGAAGTGGATAATCAATAAGTGAAGCGCTGCTGAAAAAATAAATTTCACGTAAATGACTGAAGTTTTCTCAATTTCACATTCGTTTTCCGTTTCGCTAGTCTGTTCATTTTGATTTTTAGAAAGTATATAGGTTTGGTTATGTTTTAGTTACTTTGGAGAAAATGAAAAATAAATTCTTCTTGCATATGATAAAATGGGTAATTTCCTTTGCCTATTGGACGGATATTATACGCAAATTAACAAAATTGGAGAAATTATTTCGAACACTATTGTGATATTTTTAAGTCAAGTTCGCGTGCTTGATATAAAATATTTAAAATGCTATCGTAAATATTTGTCTAACTACACTCTGATTTCTATTTTAATAATTAGCCTTTTATTATCTGTCATACCACTTTCAGTGTGTTGGTTTGCTTTGCGAGGATGTGCTATTGCATAAAAGATTTCTATTTGAACCAATGGACTGGTGCCTATATGAATCCAATTAGAAAGATTCATGAAGTTGGAACTAGATCTGGACATTTGGCGATCTCTCCTCCTTTGGTGGGAAATGTTGCGTGGAAGTTGTACTATTTTTCGAAAATTTACAAAATTCACAATCAATTGCCAAACGGGCTTAGAGAAACACCTCCATCTAAGATGTCTTTTAAATTTTTATGTACCAAACTAGAAGAAATCTACAATCCTGCTGATCATTTTAATTTTGATTAGGATAATACTTTCTCGTGGTTGAATAAAAGACAAGGATAATTTTGATTAGCAACATACCTTCTTTCAATTTTTATATTTTCCACGCTCTGTTTTATTAAAATTAAATTGTTATGCAGTATATCATCATGTTAGTCAACAATACATATAATCAATTGCTAGTCATGATTATCGTTTTTTGCATAATGCTACACTCGAATTATACCTTAATATTTCCTATATCATAATAATTATTACAGCCGAATTTTCAGATGTTGATATATTGTACATTATAACTAGAGACTAATTGCTCATATTTATGTGCCGTGATATCTTTTTTATATTATACATTTTCCATTTTTATTATTATCTATTTGATGGAATATGTGTGGTTTGAATCCAAACCAAGATATTCTATTCTATTCTATTCTAATACACAATATGTGTGAATTACTCAATCTTTAACATTTATCATACATTTTTTCCTGAACCAACAATCGTTGTTGCATTTTATATGTACCTTTCCTTTTTATTAGACAAGTCACACATTATTTGACTCATAATAAATAAATTCTAAATTCTATGTATACGCTGTGTATAAGACCCAATAATTCACACATCGATGTATTTATTAATCTAAACAAATTGGCATTCACATATTTTTAATTTTCTTGAATTTAGCTTTGCTTGATAGGTCATATATTATTTAAACCCAAAGTAAGGAATTCAGTCCTTTCTTATATTTTGTTATACTATTAATTGGTTCCCAGTTTTATATGTTATAGTAAAAAATGTTGCTCTTGCAATAGTAACCCCTTTTTACTTTATTTCTTGAACATAAAACTTTATCTTGAAAATTCGATCAAATATTTTGCATGATATGCGTTTTATTTTACCGATTGTAATAAAAATCAATCAATAAGCTCTAATCATACATTGAGCGCGCTGATGAGCTTCGTGGTGAAATTGTCAAATTTTTATAGAATACACTATATTTCTGAATCACTATTTTTGATAACATGATTATGACTCAGCTATCAATGATTCATTGTACATATATACAAGCACTAATATTCGTTGGTAAATTGACTTTATATATTCTTAAAATTTTACTAAATATATGATATATGATCTAGTTCCCAATTAACAAATTATATAACCGTCCTATTATCCCACATTCTTCACCCAAATATATAGTGGTTAAAGGGCGTAATACCGGCTCCTACTGATGAGTCGCCAGTAAGCACGAAACGAATGTGCATGAAGTTATACTTTCCGTTCATGCTGCCTTTGGTTTATCCTTCTGGTCACAAATGAACTAATTTGTTATTAGGTTCGCAACACCTAATACATACTTACAAACAAATTATGTGTTATGAATTAGCACGTCAGATAAGATGATTTTAACACGATTAACATAATGACCTAAGACTCCATTGAGTCTTAAGTAGTGAAATATTATAGCGTGGTAAATTCAGACTACAAAAGGTCCGTCGTAATTAAATTATCTAAACAACTGTCAAACACATTTAATAAAAGGATTAATATAATAAATGAGGAGTTGAATGCGTTTGCAAATGTTTTTGCTGGAAGAAAAATAACTTCCTTCAAATAAAGTTGGCTTCATAAGGCGAAAATATTGAACAAGTATAACTCATATATGTCTGGAAGTGTCTTTAGATTTTTGCTATTTCCAGATATAACATGAAAAGGTTCCAACCAACTTGCGTGAAATAGTTATCAATGAAAGGTAACTTAACGTCATTCGGGCACTTATTGTGAGTAATTTTTAAACAATGTTTAAATAGGGATAATTATGTGTGGTTACAACCAATGAAATTTTCAAAAGGAATGCTTGTAAATATATAAATTATGACGTATGACGTGCATTGTTATTCTTGATATTGTAAGATTTTGCTGCGTACACAAACTATAAAGTGCCGCGAAGCGAATTATCTAGAACTCAGTATAACTATAATGGCTAGGGGATTTTTTATAGGTTTGTGTACTAAACCATGATGGCCATTGACATGATTGATATTAAGAGCGGAAATTTCCTCGTTTCACCGGTGTTTTGTAACGCATGCATGTAGTAAATTCTGGTTGCGTGTATGCCAGTTGGTATTGCGTGATTGAAACTACGTACTATGCTGTCGGTTTCATGAAAATTTGCATTTTCGTATCTTCCGTGAATTGCTTAACGGGCTAATTTAGTCGCATGCCAGTTTGAATCCTCGTTGTTTTCTAGACTGTCTTTATTTACTACGCACGGATAGAACATGCGTTCATGATCAAAAAACTGCTCATTTGATTAATACAATCATTGGTATTCATACGAACAATAATTGAGACTTTCTGCATTTTTTTGGTTCAATTTCGTTGTTGTGTCGCCATTTTTATGTCCTTGTTTTTTTCTTTCTTTATAATGTTGAACCGCATTTATCTCCACTTTAAAATCATCATAGGTAACGCGCAGCTCAGTTTTTAGTGGAGAGGCAATTTCTTCTTGTAAAATTTCTGATGCAACATCGTCATATAGACTCACAAGTGCACCTTCTGGTCATATCCCTGTCGCCGTGCTCTTATCGTTTGGCAATATACGGAATTTTGTTTCAATTGATCACAATAACTCCTGTTGGTCTGCTAGTGTTAAACACGTATTGTTGAAAATGAATGCGTCAAGGTACTTTGGAGACTTGATCATTACCAGACAGACAACCCGAATGACCGATACACAACTTATGCTTATTTTATGCAATAAAGACCTGCTGAGCACAAGTGTAATGGATAAATTCTTTGCAATTGAACAATTAACAATTGTTTTTTATATAGATGCAATAGCTGCTCAAGCATTACGCTGGCCGGACTGGCCAATTCATGAGTATTCTAGTCCAAACGCGGTTAGCCAATATGAGAGTATTTCTGCAATATTTGCAAATATAGTTTGTATAAATCCAATTCTAAATCAGGTGCATTTCCAGACATTTTTCAACCAAATTTAGCTTAGGGCGCAAGCTGCTATTTACAACACTACTATCCATCAGCTAAACAAAAAAAAATGAAATTAGGTTATGATATGAAAATAAACCTGGAAATTGTTCGGAGAGATAGATATATATATATATATATATATATATATATATATATATATATATATATATATATATATATATATGTGTGTGTGTGTGTGTGTGTACCTCTTTGTTACGCGTTCAGTTTCCTGCCGTTGTTGTACAATTTATGCATCTGATCCACAAAAATTTTGCCATTCTTTTCAAACGTTACTAGTTAAAGTACCAGATTTTTTTGCTTAGTTGAGAACTGGCGAGAAGGTCACTTTTTTTCGACTGTGTTTTTTACTTTTTCCACATAATAAATATATGCTTTAATACCCTATTTAGTTTCCAATTCATATAATAATTTTACCATTTTAATTTATGCCTAAACTGTACGTTTTCATACGAAAATAGGAGATCTTGACAGCAGTTTCCATTCACTGTGACAAAATTGAAAGTTATACAATAAAACACGTGTGCTACATAATTGCTTTTAAGTAGATAATAGTGACAGGGTAAGGTTGGTTGTATTCATACTTTAACCAATATAGTCTACCGCAGCAATCTTGGTTTCCATAATCTGGAGTTCCTGCCACATTCTTGTCATATTAAATTCCCACACATCTGTTAATACTGCAGGTGAGTACTTCATACTAGTGATAATGAACGATGTCAAATGTGATTGTTTGCAGGTAACAACAAGTTCCGAAACACGCAACGTTGTGCGACAACCGTCTCCACCGGGACAGTGTACGTATCTGGAACCACAAATTAGAGAAGACACCAATTTCGTGCAAAACATTTCAAGAATTACATCAGCTGAAAGACCTGCTGCCGAGGGACAGTCAACGGACGAACACGTATTTGCCTCGTGTAAGTTTTGCCTGATTGACTTTTTACAGGTGTATTAAATTTACTGTCTTTGAATTACATTGTTGTCTAATTGAGGATAAAATACCTTTTCATACATTATTTTGGTTAATTAATTTATGTTCAGATTGAAATTATATTTTAAATGACCTTTTACGCATCCTACCTCCAAATGTCATTAAAAATGCAAAATTTATATCTCATAAGCCGTACAATTCGGTACAGTAGTTAATAATGTAATAAATTGTCTTGATTGTTAATTTCTACACACAGGGTCTGAAAACAGCTAATAATCATTATGCAACAGAACTGTACTGCTGGCCAATTATTATACTTAAATGTTGACTGTACAAAAACTTGACCTGTTCTTATATTGCTTGTTCTTTGCCCAGTTTTGTCACATATATCGTGTTTTGTTTATGAAAACAATTATTGTTTGAAAGAGGTGTATCTCATGGTAAGTAAGACTAATTCGCTGTCAAACAAAATTGACCTGGTACTTTTATTATTGCTGACGGTGAATTGTTACTAAAAACACGTTTAAACATTTATCGATTGCGCGGGTGGTACTAACGATTCATTAAATCCGGTTTGCGAACTTGAAGTAAACACCAATTACATTAAATGTAACCAGTCGTCGAAGAACTTATCGACGCGTGTTGATCTTCCATGTTCATCATCAAAGCACGACGGCAAACTGATTATCAAGGATTAATTCACAGTGGATATATATGGAAAGCTAAGTCAAGTATGCGGCTCTCACATCTAGTAGTCTCGCATACATTGTACTCGACTGGATATGTCGGCTGCACAATTTCTTCGGTCAAGAGCATTGAATTTTTGCATATTTCGCCACAAATATAAATAATTAATACAATAAAACAATCTTTGATTGTGCTAGTGGTGGGTATGATTCGTTAAATCAAGCTCACAAAAATGATTTAATGAACTGTTACTGGCACTAGAGATAGTGTGAAATTGTTGTTTGTTTCACAATAATTGTGTTTTATGCATGATTTGTTGCCATTAACCTTCATTAAATTATTACTCTAGTCCAATTACCTATTGTCTACTACTCACTGTGAATTATAAACACATTTTGCTATGTTAACCTCCAAGTTTATAAATGCATATGTAATATTGTTGACGATATTTTTACTGGCATCGGCAAAACTTTTATGCAAATCAGTTTTAAAATTTATTCTATTTTGAGTAAAATTTACAGGTTTGTTAAATAAAAAAAGGCTAAATGAATAATGTTGTTGTCTTATTTTGTTTGGTCCTAAAAGTAAAAGAAAGAACCTGTGAAACAAATCGCTTTGATAAGTTAATGCAGTTGATAAATACTTTTCAACGTGAAAACACCTTTCTAGATAAAGGCTAAAGAAAGTTGTGTCTAAGAATACACATATTCAACATCAACACTTTGATAATGTTCTTCTGGCGAGATTTCGTGTTTTCTGCCAATTGCTTTTTGACGGACAAACAGTGTATTTTTTAAATTGTTATACCACACGCGCAGCCAATTTTCAATTGATTGTATTAATGTTCGATTCAATATCACGTTCCCAGGTAGCGTGGTGGTTAGTTGGAAATTTAAGTCTCGAGAAATACCATATAGGCGCCACTTAAGGGAAAAGACTAACCAAGAAACATTAGTTAGTGTATAACTGAAAAGTGTGTGTTATGTGTAGCAGGTTAGTTCAGTGATTAGTGCAACGGACTCTCAAGCACACGTGCCCAGGTTCGAATCCTGTCTGCAGCAAATTCTTGTTATTATATGATAAGTTCCCAATACAGATGAAACCATATCTACTGGTTGACTTGCCTTTTCTACATTATACGTTCCTTATACTGACAGATGTATATTCACAATGAGTCAGGTGTTTATGTCAAGACCGTAACCTTCATTTAAACAATTGTTATCGACGGCCCAACCAGTGTTCATTTAACCAGTGTATTTAGTTATATATGTTAAACCAATGGCGCTGCCTGTAATAAAAAAAATAAAAAGAACGAAAGATGTCATTATTTCTGAGCAGAGGCTAGCGAATCAGGAGATAACATAATTATATTGTTCAATATTATATGCTGCACCATCGTGTTTATTTTAGACATTGATTTCACGGCAAGATTGTTGGAATTAATCTTAATAACTTTATTTAAGCAAATACCAAATGTGATCATTTAAAAGAGTCAACGAGTATAGTACTATTTGATATGCTTCTAATAATGATAAGTGTCGTTAAATTGCTCAGCTTGTCCACATATATATTTCTATGACCTGCATTAGGTAACTCAGAATATAAAAATTATTCTGTTTCATTTTAGACATGCATATATTTTTTTAAATTTATTTAAATCCTGCAATTACATTTAAATTCGAAATTCCTGTTCCTATGGGTACGGTGTTTATTATATGATAACAGATATCGGACGTTTAGCTAACATTTCAGAATGAACCATAAGGATGTAGGTTACCTGAAGAAAAAACTAACCAAATAACCCACGTTGGTGGATAACCAATAAATCGGTGAAAGCGAACTTTAATACCGAAGAGAATGAGTTCCCATGTTTGAAATCCACTTATGGCAATTCTGGCAACTACTGATGTGTGCTCATTAACTTTAACCTTCTATAATTACTTATTCCAATTAAAACAAATACATATATATATATATATATATATATATATATATATATATATATATTTTTTTATTATGCCCATTGTCTTCGAATATTACAATATATTTCTAATTAAAGAAAAAACATTAATAACAAAGTAGATGATGGCCATTTATTTCGAGATTACTAAACTTTGCTCTAAAGTCTTTTCCTTTATATACATCCTGGGTTTTCACTTGATTATATAGGTGGCAAAAATTCTGATTCGGCTTTACTTCTATTTCTTGTTTTCGCTGAATAGTAGGTGTGTTTGCATTTGTGTCTGTGTGTGTTCTTGTTTGCATGTAAATGTCATTCTCGCTGTATTGCAAAGTGATGTCTGAGATCTGGTCATTATTGTATTAATGGCTTGATAATTAACCATCTGTTCGCATTGTTCGCTGTTACGTGTTCGAGTGTCATTTCTTCCGACTGTAGTTTTTCTTTTCACCTTTTTGCACAAATTTGTCCTCTTCACTTGGTAACAGCGCAATTGCGGATTGAAGTGTTGAACGCTCATATTTAAATACTGTTTGTTGCGAAGATCTAATATAAATCAAAGTATATATTAGGTGTTGCGAACCTAGTAAAAAAATAGTTCAGTTAGAACCAGAAGGATAAACCAAAGGTAGCATGAACGGAAAGTATAATCTCATGCACATTTGTTTCGTGCTTTCTGGTGACTCATCAGTAAGAGCCGGTTAAAGGGCGTAATACCGGCTCCTACTAATGAGTCGCCAGTAAGCACGAAACAAATGTGCATGAGATTATACTTTCCGTTCATGCTGCCTTTGGTTTATCCTTCCGCTCACAACTGAACTAATTTGTGACTAAGTTCGCAACACCTAATACATACTTGAACGCTCATTGTGTTTGGAAATTTCTGTTACTGTATGTGCATCCGTTTTTTCCTCTTCAATTTGTTGCCAATCCGTTTGAATGCTTGTTTAGTCTAGTCTAGGGCGTGTTCGGTCTTGTCTGGGTACTAAAAAGTTGTTGTTGATTTTTTTTATTCTTTGCCAGTGGATTAGAATATCATGTCGATGAACCTTTTAAATATTTAGGCCAGGTGCTTGTTGTTTTATATAAAGACCTTCATAAATAAATAATAATTTTTCCGATTTTGCTTTATGTAGTATTAAGAAATTGGTCAAATTGACTGGGTGCCTTGTTTCCAATATATGATCTGAAATAGCTGATTTTCCTGACGGTGCCAAGCGTTTGTTAATCAATTTCTATGGTAAATGTTGCTGGATTCTGTTCATCAATTGCTTCTTCGTGCGTCCGATATACGTGCTATCGAACCTACATGAGAGTTTTTAGACTATGAATGATTTGGAGAGAATTGGCAATTGGTCTCTGGCATCCAGCCTCATAATTCTCTCTGTACTAAATGTAATATTAACTTTAACACTGGGAAAATTCTCCTCAATAATTGCACGGCGGCTGAATAGAATAACTAAGGAGAAAAAATTCTGTCATAAAAGCTTATTTTCATGTCTCTGTTCTACATAAAACCAATAAAAACTGCTCAATGAAATTTAGGTCGAAAGTAGTACCAATTAGGTGACAACCCAAATAGAAGAATGTCTAAATATCGTTATTTTGTGTTTAGCTGAAAAATGTATGGTGTGCGCGTCTTTGTTGAAGTAGTGGATGATTTACAAGACTTTAAATCAGATGTTCGCGGTTCGAGTCACGTTCGCGGCAATACTTGTCGGTATTTGATGCTTAATATATACAAATCGGTATTCTTATGGCAATGAACCTCCTATCTTATGCAATTTTAGTTTATATATATGTGTGTGTATGTGTTTTCGTAAACCTTCCAAAATACTTTAATCCAATATTATTTGGCCATATACCATGGTGTCTATTCTATAAAGACATCTTTGGTGTATCAAGTTGAACTCCAACGTCGAAAGCAACGCCATATAAATTCCACCTAAATTAGAGTCTGACCAAAAGAGCATACTTTTTTATATAAGTGAAAATTATATGTATTCCGCTGCTTTATTGGCGCAGTTCATGAGTGAAATGACAATGAATTAGATATACCTCAGGTCAAGATCCGGTTGCTGCAATTCGGAGAAGTACTTGAAATGTGGTTAATAATAAAGAAACCGGTCTGCTTAATTTATTTAATTTTCTATTTTATACAATGTTTAGTCTATTCTGACAAAATATTCTGTAGCAAATTCTTGCAATGATAATTGAATTCAATCTATATATAGTAACAACAACTTTTCAGGTTCATTCAAGAGAAAACTCGGCGAGAACAGCGTATGTTCTTTAATATAATAATAATTAATAAGCTAAATTCTGCTTCAAATAAAATTGATGTTTTAAAAAATTATATCAGGTGTTTGCGAGCACAATCATAATTATTCCATAATGCATTTTATGGTTTTCGTACACGAAAAAAACAGAATTTGGCAAAATACAACGATATACACACTGGCATAGGTGTGACTGGTTGTCTTGATCCCTGTCCTTGTTTCGGTCTTCAATAGAATGACGAAAAATTGCTTTTCTCATTTTATAGAGGAAGTGAAAAACCTATATCAAATATTTTTACATTAGATAATTGCTGAAATGGTGGTTAATAATAATTCGTTTTATTCCATCACGCAACCTTGGACATTATTATTTCTTCATTTATCAATAAAATTTTTCGATAAATACTAATGCTCGCATAAGTTAAGAAGTACAATTCCACTTCTAGACCAGTATCGTCTTTATTGCACACTTTTCAAAGGTGACCATAATGGTTGCGGCCAGGAATCGAACCCGCGGTCATTTGGTTCTGAGTTTTACTGATCCTAGCCTACGTTACGGACGCAAAGTAATATTCAATATTACATCAAAAATTGATTTTTTTACATTTTATTATTTTCGGATCATTGTTGAAATCGCTTTCGACACGATGCTCCAACTAGGAAGCCATGATCTGTCATTTGTTTATCGAAAAATATGCCGCAGTGATGATTATAGTAAATTGAAGTGTAATAACACGAATAAAATATATTTGTTTACTATACTCAAGTTTGCGAACTTGAAAAAAAACACCTGACCCATCAAGTATGTGCTGTTGGAATAAACTAAGCATTAATGAAGATGTTAAATGCAGTCATGAGTTGAAATATGTAAGCGGTAGGAAGTATAGCTACGTTACAATTAAAATCGATGGTAATCACACGGTTCCTTCGGAATAACTAGTCAGTCATTAATTTCGTTTAATTTGACACCGCAACGCCACATATGAATTATTTGCTGTTGGAATAAACTAAGCATTAATGAAGATGGTAAATGCAGTCATGAGTTTAAATATTTAAGTGCTAGGAAGTATAGCTGTGCTACATATTAAAATCGATGGTAATCACACGGTTCCTTCCGAATAACTAGTCAGTCATTAATTTCGTTTAATTTGACACCGCATCACCACATATGCTTTGATGAACTTAAATATGATTTGATTAAAGAAAACGTCATGCATTTTATTTTCCGAAGGCCCAATTTTTATGAGCAGCTCAGGTCATGCATTTAACAGCCAACAGAGCAATTGCCAGGCTGTCGCCTACATGTTGGAAAAACGTTTTTTCCATTGAAGCTACGTGTTTCTTTGTTTAAATAAAGTGTTTTTTTTGTAAATATGACGCCCGTCTGTGATCAACTATTTTGACGACAATTGCCTCTCAAATTATAAAGATAAATTTAAAATTTCTTTTGTAACATTGACATTTTTAAAGATCGGTCTGATTGGACAGACCACGAGGAATGCTCGAAGGATGACATTCATGCCCATTCAGATGCCAACAACATTAATATCAGCAAAGAAAACAACAGTGATAAAAATAACGCCAACAAGAGCAATAATTATACAGTTGAAAAGGAGAATAAATATCGTGGCGTAGGAGAAGAGGACAAGTTGAGGCAAATTTCGACAGCCCAATTGCAAAATGAGTGCCGATTCCAGCATTATGCACCAACTCATTCTCCAGTGGATGGATCCGATCGGAAGTTAAAAACTGTTACACTGCACCCGGATGGTTACTCTAAAGTTGTAGGTTTGCGCAAGCCATTGCGACAGGCAGAAAACTGCCATCTTGAGATTTATCAAAGTAGCCCTGACAACAATGATCTCACAGATAGGTCACCAAGTTTGAGTCCATTTGGTCCAAAGCATACTAATTCAACAAATGTTATCAATAACGGTGATCACAACCGTGCTAGACTGGGTGAACTGGTGCAGCCCACATGCACAAACGGTGTAAACTCATCATTCCTCCAACGTTCACTTAGCATAGATCTTTCTTCTAATTCAGTTAGTCCTCAAATTGACAAATATAAACAAGAAGAAAGGAAATTCATTATGATAGAAAACTGCAGGCAAGAGACTCCAGTTGAAGAGAAATACCGTGATGAAAAGTTAAATGAACGCAAAAAAATGATTATCAGTTCATTTGCTCCAGGACATGGCAGCACACCGATTGAGCGGCAGAGGAATGAGCTTGGAGCTGCCATTTTTTCTTCAACTGAGAGTGGTGAAGATCAAATGAACATCCCCTGTTTAAACGAATCACCGACTTCAGAAGACGTATCACAAAGAAGCGGCAGCCATCACCTCTATCACAATTTTAATGACCTTCAACAAACCAATGACATGCAATCTGGAAATTCATCCTTCGATTCTGAAATCGGTTTTGCCCCGGATGTGTGTCGGCGAAAGCAGGATTATGCCAATTTCCCAGTAGAAAAAAGACAACTTTTACATCAGCGTCATCACAGTCAAGATTTATATGGCTTCAATATGAATTTGAATCATGAAACATTGTCGCAAGATAATCACCACTTGTGTAACCATGGCTGCTGTACACATCCACATATTTCATCAATGTACAACGATAACAAGAGTTATTCCGATGCAGTTAATGAGCATATCTTGCCTTACTTCGGGCGTCGACGAGAGTTTCATGAACGCAACTGTGCCACATTCACACCGGTAATCTAACACAATAATGTATACCTTATTATTTTATTTTAAATATTTAATATGATCTTATTAAAAAAAGTAAAAAACATATAAAAAGAATTTGTTTACCCTCACTAGAGGCAACCCGGTAAACTCATGTGCAATTTTGCAATTATTTCTTAAAATAAACTTTTGCATTCTAATGTTGTATGAAAATTGCTGTCAATCGGTTCCTCACTTTGTCCTGAAGTTAAATCAAACATTTCGACAGAATTTAACACTTCAGGCTGATTATCTAAAGGAAAAATTATAAACAAGAAATATTTTATTTTTAGAAAACCTGTTACTCCAGCGATTAAAAGCCAAAGTGTATGAATTTTCTCAAGTAACAGGTGTTCAGAATTAGTTGTAATTTTCAATTTTGGGGCCATGCACGGACTCGGCCACCATTATGTTGTTACAATTTTCCGACTCATTATTCATTGTGCTAGTGCTGTATACAAACTTCGTAACCATAGTGTTTTTGCAATGTACCGACTCGGCAAACATTGTGTTGGTACCATAGAACCGACCAGGCAAACATAGTGTTAGTATTCTTTGCATGCTCGGTATATATATTTTATAGTCAAGTGGCTTTAAATTCACTATGTCGAAGACTTTATATGAGAAAAACTCCACTACTGCTGGTATACACATTCGTTTAGGAGAATGTAGCAGCCAATTATCCCACATTCCTTAACCAAACATAAGGTCGGTATAGTGCGCAATATCGGCTCCTACTGGGGAGTTGCCAGTATGCATGAAACAAATGTGCAAACTAAAAGAATTTTATGGAAAGACAATAATGTAAGAAAATTTTCCATTTTCGTTTTTCGCACTTAACTAACGTTGATGTCAATGTAAATTATACATGAACCTACACGTCGATTACCTTTCCTGTACATTTAGATACAGTATTACTTTTGTGCTTTGTTGCATCGGAAGAATTAACAGAATAACGGATGAGTAATCACTCGAAAATGGTTTATCTTTAATTTTATATTTAAAGTAATGTATATCAAATTACGTATCAATGTTTAATTATTCTTCAACGGCATTGTTGTGCACGTAATTTTTGTCTTTCTAGACGTTCGTGCATGTATGTTTTGAAGCAGGAAAATTTATCAAAAATCTATAATTAATACAGATCCACCAATCCCACGCTAAAGACATATGTTACGCCTCGAATCAAGCTTACCTGAAATAACTAACTAAAAATTGTAAAATCGACTATTTTAACGTTAATTAAAACGATATTTAATTTTTTCAATAACGTGAATTGGGAGTCAATAAATGGAGTCAATGCAAATTATGAAAAACGGGGTATTTGTTGTGAGGTGGAATTATTGGAAATTTACAAATATAGAAATGAAACGAAATAAAGATGAAACTGGCAAATTAAATAAGGAAAACAACAAAAGCAGGTATTGGATCTGGATCGCAACCTCGATAATAATAATTGTTATCACCGCCCGCGCAACCAATTTTCGCTTAATTATATAAATTTTCATTTCAATACCACTTTCCCATGTGGCGTGGTGCATTAGTTGGCATACAACTGATAATTGTGTGTAGTGTGCGACAGGGTGTCCCAGTTTTTATAGCACCATATTCCGAAGCAGACGTGCCCAGGTTTGAGCCCTGTCAGCGTCAAATTCTGACCAGTACATGAAGGCTTCCCAATAAGGACGAAACCGGTCTACTGGATGAATTTCCTTTTCTACACTATACAATTCTTAGCCCATACTGACATATGTAAGTAATTAATGTGTCAGGTGCATATATCTAGATCGCAACCTTGATTATACTAATTTTCATCACCCCCTGTGCAACCAATGTTTGTTTAATTATATAAATGTTCATTTCAGTACCACTTCCCATTGTGGTGTGGTGTTTTTTCAGTAAAGACAGATTGGAGATGGTTAGTTGGAACTTTGGGTCTAAATAGATGCCATATGAGCTCCACCTAAGTGAAAAAAAGACTAACCAAGTTACATTAGTTAGTATATAACTAAAAAGTGTGTTAAGTGTAGTGTGTGGCTGGGTAGCTCAGTGGTTAGAGCACCAGATTCCGAAGCAGCGTGCCCTGGTTCGAGCCCTGTTTGCGGCAAATTCTGGCCAGTACGTGACGAGTTCCCAATAAGGACGAAACCTGTCTACTGGATGAATTTCCTTTAATTCATTATCAAATTCTTATTTTATACTGAAAAATGTATTTACTTAATGGTTTAAATTATATATATCAAAATAGTAACCTTAATTTATAGTAAAAGCAGGAATGGTTTCTCACAATAGAAATATAGGGTAAATAACTATATTTGCAAAATTTTCGATAAAATCAACATGAGATGCAATATAGTATATTTTTATAAATTAAGCAAATATATATTCATCCTGGCTGTGGTTTGAGCTTCATTTAAAAATATTGGATAACTATTATTACTATAAACTTAAATTGTAAATCTGATTAAGCGCAACATGAAAGCTTTATTGAAAATTATTTAAATTTAATTATGAAATCTATACTGGATCCCACTCAAATTCTAACTATGTAAACGCAGTATCTGGAGATAATGAAAAAATAGACCTAAAATGCCCAAAAAGTAGTGTGCGATAAAAACCTAAGTAAGCTGGGAAAAAATGAGCCTGGACTAAAAGTTTTATACTTTCTTTCAAATGACAATTGTTTTCGTTTGAACATATTAAAATATAGCCAACCTAGGCTCCCGTTTTTGTCAAAGAGGGTAAAAAATCTATTTCGAGTACTATGAAAATAATTTTATACTTATTTTGTTGAACCCTTAAGTAAATAAAAATTGTTCCTAAAGGCTTATAGTTACCTCTCCCAATTGCGAACATTTCGTATGTATTATTTCTAGTTTTCTCTAGTAGATAGATAATTACTTTAAAGGTAATTGTATTTTACGCCATGGTTAGGATGTACTGATTTATTAGATAGATGACTTTTTACGTTGATGCGAAATAAATAATTATATTAACTTATAGTTCGTGAATGAGTAAATGGTAAAATTAGGGCTAAATGTAATGCAAACCTATTCTGGCAGTTTATTCTTAAAATATTAAAATCTTCATCACCATAAAGAAATTGGAAATTGAGCGCAATGACTTTAGAATTTGCAATCCGATGATTAAAGAACCAAATTGTGTAGGTTGAAGGAAAGAGTTCGAGAAAATTTTAACAAATTGAATTAATTCAGGTTGTCATTAATGCAATAAAAATGAAACAGTGCAGAGCGGATACAAATCAACTTTGGGCGGAAATTATTGGTCATTCCTCATTGCAAGCTGGATTTAACGTTGAGAGCGTTAACACTCAAATGCTAAATTCAAACTGTTCTAATGTAAATTTGTATTTTCGGTTACATAAACTCTAACCTGTTTGAGAAGAGTTCACTGTTAGAAATTTCAGAACTGTTTTAGATTCCTTGCCAAGGCTCTAATTCTGTTTATGTAGGACAATCGATGAGACTAATTAAGGTCAGTTTACGCAGATCTGAAACAGAATGTAAATAAAAGAATTTAACTTAATGTGATCTAACTTGTTACTTTGCGAACTCTGGTCACGCAATACAAAATAGTTATTTACCGTCACGAACGATTGACAAATTTGTATGGAGAAGCAGATAAAATTTAATCTCTACTTAAATAATTTACACGACTGTAGAAGAAAACCTTTTATACCCTACATATGAAGAACAGCTGGCAAACGTCCTAAAAAGTACACGAAGTTAAATAAAACTAATGCCATTAATAATCGTTCGAATTATTGCTTCCGTATACAGGTATATACTTATATGCATAAAGGTAATTCTTGTTTATGAACAACCGTTTACTTTTTGACAGCTTAATTTATTAAATGTCTTTCTTTTAGCTATACTCGTCAGTCCTACACCTTGTGTAGGATATCATTTTACAATTTCAATTTCGTAAAATTACCGGTTTCGTTTTGTTAATTTGCATCCAGTTTCCTTTTTTTTACCTTACTACGTTTAATTATAAATCAAGTACTTAATTTTGATTTAGTTTTACTTTCCATTTGTACAATAATTAAAATTGTGCTGGCATTTCGAGCCCATTTCAATAATTATTTACTCTTTTCTGCCTTGAGCATGACGCAAAATATAAGAATTTTTAAACTGCTTTTAAATAGTTTTGGTTGAATAGTTCTTATTTTATATATATATATATATATATATATATATATATATATATGTGTGTGTGTGTGTGTGTGTGTGTAAAACGATTTGAATGATATAATTTTTGTCATGATTAGCATCGGGTAAATATTTCCCTGGTTAAAAATGCCGAAATGGTATTGAAATTTCTTCAATGGTTGCGCACTGTGAGATTGAAACGTTAAATCTCCGCGATTTGCATTCGCGGGTTGTCGCTTTTCACTATCAGTTTCACAAAGATCCGATTGTTCCCCATTTCCAAGTCAGCATCGAGCTCGTCTTCTTATTGGCTGGGCGCAGATTCATCCCTTTCTTCCGAGGGGTTGGCGTTTACTTCAAGCTCGCAAACTTGATTTAAAGCATTATTCATACTAGTATGTATTAGGTTTTGCGAACCTAGTAACAAATTAGTTCAGTTGTGACCAGAAGGATAAACCAAAGGCAGCATGAACGGAAAGTATAATCTCAGGTGCACATTCGTTTCGTGCTTACTGGCGACTCATAAGTAGGAGCCGGTATTACGCCCTTTAACCACTAGATATTTGGTCGAAGAATGTGGAATAATAGGACGGTACAATCTTCTAGACGAATGTGTAAATCTGCATTAGTGAAGCTAACATCATATAAAGTCAACGACAATGCGACTTCAACGCTAACTCACACAATATAATATATATACCGAGTCTGTAAAGGATACTAACACTATGGCTATTGTGTTAGTAACTGATACCTTTTTTGAAATCGATGAGTACCGGATACTATCACTATGGTTTCCGAGTCGGTACATGATACCAACCTGAAGGATATAAATTTATGCTAAAGTTCACCCAAATTGAGAATTACAACAATTTCCGAACACCTGTTACTCCAGTTAAACGAAACACCTCTGGCCTTCATTGATATCAGTTATCACATTTCGCGGTAAGCATGATATCATTAAATTCAATATATTGCAGTTAAATACTGGTTGTTGCGAAGAACTAATATATAGGCAAGTATGTATTAGGTTTTGCGAACCTAGTAACAAATTAGTTCAGTTGTTACCAGAAGGATAAACCAAAGGCAGCATGAACGGAAAGTATAATCTCACTGATACTAACCACTGGAAATGAGGTACGTTCTAATTTTGGTTGACTGGCAATGTTTCGGTATAGTATTACCCGTGCCAACCTCAGGCCTCTTATCAAGCATACACAGTCAATGCTCACAATAGCAGATTTAAGCCCCAAATTTGCTTTAATCTGCTACTGTGAGCATTGAACTGTATATGTGTGATTAAAGGCCTGAGGATTGTACAGGATACATCGTACTGAAACGTGGCCAGTCAACGATGATTCGATCGTACCTCATTTCCAGTGGTTAGTAGGAACGATGTTGAAGCCTTCGGGAGAAAGGGAGGAAACCGCATCCAGCCAAAAAGAAGACAAATTAGATATGTACTTAGAAATGGGAATCAATCGGATCTTTGCGAAACTGATAGTGCAAAGCGCCAAACAGCAAACGCAAATAGCGGAGATTCCACGTGATAATGAAATGTATGTCGAATTCATGACAGCTGTATTAACTATGAGTAGTGTTGTTGGCCTAGCTAAATCTCCCCCGCCCTCTTAGAACACACACGCATATACAAACTCATCCAGACAGACCAGTTTACACATAATCAAATTTAAACATACGCATACACACCAATTTACACACACACACACACACCAATTTACACACACGAATAGTTAACCAGATATTCTTACATTAATACCGTAAATATTACTTTTGTAGAAGAATATTCGCAATGGGCGTTTGTTGCTTTCATTATCACCGAGCGGTATAAGTATATCCGTGACCAAGATGGCAGTATTTACTATCAAAATATGTATATTAATCTATATAGAATAGTTGCCAAAGTGCGTGTATGGCAATAACCAACTCTCCCGCATAGACAAATCAACGCAGCATGGAAAGTAAATTTTAACATTGCTATCAGTAGATGAAAGTTCATTCAAAATATTAACTATTCCATCCTGACTGCAGAAAATAACCAATTCGTATTTCTTATTATACCAGAAATATTTTCGTCCTTGCAATTTTAATGGGCATTTTCTTCTAATTCTTTTAAAAATAAATTTAATTTCATAATTTTTTTCTTCGCGGGATAAAAATAAGCATCTGTCATTGCCAATTTATAGTTGAACCATAAGATTTATATATATATATATATATATATATATATATATATATATATATATATATATATATATATATATCTGAATCGGGTCTCTGGAATAAATAGGTAATTTTTCGTTACAATTTCTACATGTAAAATAATTATTTTTCCAAGAATGGTCGTCCTTCGGAGAAAAACGCATTATTGATAGTTCTATAATTGTGTCTATTCCTTCAGATTAACTCTCGAATCACACCATTTTGCCATCGTACCAGCTGTTTCAGTCCATGCAATGCTCACTTGTGTGCTATCCACCTTCCGGCCCATGGGCATTATACTCATGCCCGCCTACCACCGCTTCCTTACTGCAGCATTCCTTTTAGTCCATTCAGCGCTCTTCAGTCTGCCGTTCCAAACAGTTCACTAGACCCGTGCCCTCCAAACTATCACCTGCCATCTATGCCTTTTATTTCAAACACCGTAAGCACAGCCCAAGGTTGCTGGCTAGATCAACCTCAATTTCCCGGTCCCTGTAGAATTAGTCACCTAAACAGGGCATTTGATAAGCGCGATGATGGTATGTGTCAACATTACCAAGTTGTAAACGAGTCAAATGTACCACCCTGTCTGTCGCAGTGGACAACGCCAATGCAACGACATGCACGACGTTTACACAATACTGAATTACACAGACGGCATATGCATTGTCAAGGAATGCATCAAACTCCACTTTCATTAGATTCGAGTGGGCCTCCTCGGATTTTATTAAGGAAAACTGCTCCTTGGGTTTCTCCGGACGAATTTAAAGGCCGTCAATCGCAAGCTTCAACGACTGAATTAAAGCACAGCAGCGAATCGTCAAATCAACAGCTATTTTGGGCTAAATTCGAGAGCGAATCACCACCAATCGTTAGTGAGGCGAATACACCTACAGGGCAACTGTTCAGACGAAGGAGAGAATTTGCCACTTCTTATTCAACACAGAGCGTGCAAGAGAAACGTTTAACGGACTCACCGGAATTTGAGTCACGAAGCCACATCGCTGATCCATTTCATCCGTATAAAACCTGCGGGTAAGTAGATTCCGAACAATTAAACGTTTTCTCTGATCAAATTTTAGCTGAATCGATTTCAATGCTTTTGTTTATTGATACACGTTCATTGTGAAATATGCGTAATTAGGCAAATATTTATTTGGCATGTAGCATTGCTATAAATTATTCATTTAAAAAAAATTGGTAACAAATAGCAAATTTGATTGTTAAGTTTATTATATATTTAATTTTAAAATAAATAACTTGTTTGCATATCTATTGGAAGTAAAGCACTTAACAAGCCTCACAACATTAACATAATATAACAGTTCGATACTGTTTGTTGCGGAGGACTAACATATATGCAATTATATATTAGGTTTTGCGCACCTAGTAAAAATTAGTTCAATTATGCCCAGAAGGATAAACCAAAGTCATCATAAAGGTAAAGTAAAATCTCGTGCACATTCGTTTCGTGCTTACTGGCGATTCATCATTTGGAGCCGGTATTACGCCCTTAACTCACTATGTATATTTGGGTGATGAATTTGCCGTCCTTTTTTGCCACATTCCTCACCCAAATATATATATTGGGTAAAAGGCGTAATACCAGCTCCAAATGATGAGTCGTCAGTAAGCACGCAACGAATGTGCCCGAGATTTTACTTTACGTTCATGATGTCTTTGGTTTATCCTTCTGGTCGTAATTGAAATAATTTGTTTCTAGGTGCGCAAAGCGAGGCTTTTGTCTCAATTAATATTTTCTCTCAAGATATTTCGATACTCGCTTGCAGGTAATGCGTCTGACAACGGCTTATCATTCGTTTTTTAACGTGTTTTAAATGCAATTGTAAACGCTCCGGCTTCAAGTAAATGCCGTACGACGTTACAAACTCGGTTAAGGTGCTCTGAATAGAGATTAGTTACTGATATGGGGGCCCTTAAGAGGGCCTGGTAATGCGTTCTCTTGAAGTCTTCAGAGTTGAAGATGTCCTAGAGCCTTGGGTGGACTCTGGTTGATTTGTCGCTCCCGTGGTTGAGCTGTAATTGCGTTGTGGATAGCGTCCTGCACTCAATTGGCTCGTCTCTCCGGTATCCCGCAACAAGATGAGTCACGGATGTAGTTAGTTGTTGGTGAAACTATCAAATCACCAGCGTAGGTATTGACAGCCGACAGAACGCACACGCGTGAAGCAGGTAGAATGCAAATGCCACAACTGACTTGCATGGTAAATTACCGTGCTTAAATAGCATGCAATATGTCTACTTGCACACTATTGGTTAAACGTGGTTAAACGGCAATTTCGCTTTTTTCTCATTGGTGCAACGTAAATAAATTTGAATTTAATTTACGCAATATGTCGGCGATTGATTTGTGTCGTTACAACACTTTCCTCTCTGAAAAAAAAGAAAAAAATATTCCTCTCTGCGAGGCTAGATAAGAAATGCATGACAGAGTTCGAACCAAGTTAAGCAAAATATGATGAACCATAAGTGCTGGGCTTAAATATGCTTGTTGGTTGCTTCAACAATGATATGATGCCAGGTAACCACTAGGAATTGCTACACAAATTGTTAGCTCTAGTGGTCGGTCATAGCACGTGAGGCAAAATAGAGCAGTGTAAGTTTTTGGAGCCGCAGCGTGAAGATTTCGAGGTAAATCGCCTCTGAATTTGCCAGGTTTAAGATAAAAACCTAAGCAGGTTGGATCGTTGTCAATGTGTTTGTATACGACCAAAGGAGCTAGAGTGCTCGACGTTGTGGTCATGACATTTGTAGAGTGGTCTTTGTGCAATTGATAAAGTTGAGATATGCATTGAAAGTGGCCTGTACCATGATATGTAGCTGATCACTACTTAGTGTTGCTACACGAAAGCGTTAGCTCTAAGTAGCTGGTCATACCAAAATAGGCAGTGTAATGTCATGTGTGAGAAATACATTATAATGTAAAAATATATACATTAAAATCAAAGGTAACTGCATAAAACTATGTACACGAACATTGCCTCAGAGATGGCATAATACCAAAGAACTGTTCAAAAATGCTACACAATTGTTAGCTAAGAACAGCTGGTTATGCCACGTGAGACAAATACGAAAAATAACGTAAGGTTAAAAAATTTTATAGTTAATGTTAATGTTTTAAAAAAATTAATTACGCGTTATACAAAGCAGGTTATTGAGATTGTGGGCAGACGGAGCCTGAGACGTGTGTAGAAGGTTGAACGCTCTCAGGATCACGTGGTTCGATAAACGGTTTCAACCTGTCTATGCTTACTGATGTCGGTGTAGCGCCTTGCATAATGACGAAGTATTTTGGTTGTTTGAGCAAAATCGGGTAAGGACCGCGATACTTTGGTTGTAGTGGTGCAACAGCATTATTGTTGCGAACGAGTACTCTCTTGCAGCTGTGGAGCTGTGGGTGAACGAAGACTGGACGAGGCGTGTGTCTCGGCTGCTGTTCGGACATGTTACCGAAATGAAGTCGAAGGCGGGCAGCTTCGTCTTGTGGGTCATCTTGTGCCGGTAGTAGACGTGGGAGCTGACTAGGCAGGCGTAGATCCATGCCATACAAGAGTTGTGACGCAGACGTTTTAATGGATTCACGAGTACGGGAACGCATGGCAAGCAGAACTAAAGGTAGTGCATCGACCCAGTTGCCATTAATGGACGAGGATGCTAAAGCAGCTTTGAGTTCCCTATGCATTCTCTCTACCATGCCATTAGCTTGGGGATGGTAGGCAGTCGTCTGGCGTAAGATGCATCCCATGTACCGCAAGGTGGTTTTGAAACGATCAGATGAGAAGCAAGTGCCTCTGTCCGTGATGACCTCATTGGGAACACCATAATTGGATATCCATGCAGAGATAAAACTGTTAGTTACTTCGTCTGCAGAAATGGTGCCAAGAGGTAATGCCGCAGGCCACCGTGTAAATCTATCGATCATAGTTAGAAGGTAGCTGAAACCTTGAACCTTTGTCAGATGAACTATGTCGATGTGGACGATGGCTAGGCGAGAAGTAGATCGAAAATGTTGCAACTTAGAACGAGTGTGTCGTGTGATCTTGTTTTTCTGACAAATTGCACACTCTGAGACCCATCGTTTAACATTCTGCCTAAGTCTGTGACCCCAGAAACGATCTGTAAGAAGTCGGACAGTCGCTTGGCTTCCTGGGTGAGAAATTGAGTGAATTGAATCGAAAACTTTTCTCTGAAGGCTGGTCGGCAGAACTGGCTTGTTGGGCTGCGTACCCGTGAAGTAAACAATTGGTAAGCCTTCCCACAGACGGCATATGAACTTGGTTGGGTGACGGGCTATTGATCTTTGAATATGAATGTCACCGCGTTGTTCAGTTCGCAGGAGAGTTGGCGTTAGTGCAGGTTCACTGAGTGCCACGGAGTTGACAGTGAATGGTGACGGCGAAGGTGGTTGTAGAGAGACGTCTGGCCTAGACAGGGCATCTGCAATGAAGTTCTGTTTGCCCTTGACGTGAAAGACGTCAAATTGCCATTCGCTTAGACGAGAAAGCTGTCTTTCCACTCTGGCAGGGTACTTGGCGATAGATGAAGTTGCGTTTCGAAGTGCGCTAACTAGTGGTGCATGATCTGTGAAAACAACAAATCTGCTACTGCCAATGATGCTGATAAAATGGCGCACTGCGTTGTGGATGGCGAGAAGTTCTCGGCCGAAAGTGTCGTACCTCGTTTCTACTGGTTGGAGAGTACGCGAGTAGAAACTGATAGGCTTCCGAACTCCGTCGATCTCTTGTTCCAAAGTGGCTCCAATAGCGAATTCAGAAGCATCTGTCGTGAGTAGAAATGGCTTTTCGAAATCTGGATGCGTTAGCATTGTGGCATTTGCTAACGAGTTGATGTTTTAAAAAAATTAATTACGCGTTATACAAAGCAGGTTATTGAGATTGTGGGCAGACGGAGCCTGAGACGTGTGTAGAAGGTTGAACGCTCTCAGGATCAGGTGGTTCGATAAACGGTTTCAACCTGTCTATGCTTACTGATGTCGGTGTAGCGCCTTGCATAATGATGAAGTATTTTGGCTGTTTGAGCAAAATCGGGTAAGGACCGCGATACTTGGGTTGTAGTGGTGCAACAGCATTATTGTTGCGAACGAGTACTCTCTTGCAGCTGTGGAGCTGTGGGTGAACGAAGACTGGACGAGGCGTGTGTCTCGGCTGCTGTTCGGACATGTTACCGAAATGAAGTCGAAGGCGGGTAGCTTCGTCTTGTGGGTCATCTTGTGCCGGTAGTAGACGTGGGAGCTGACTAGGCAGGCGTAGATCCATGCCATACAAGAGTTGTGACGCAGACGTTTTAATGGATTCACGAGTACGGGAACGCATGGCAAGCAGAACTAAAGGTAGTGCATCGACCCAGTTGCCATTAATGGACGAGGATGCTAAAGCTGCTTTGAGTTCCCTATGCATTCTCTCTACCATGCCATTAGCTTGGGGATGGTAGGCAGTCGTCTGGCGTAAGATGCATCCCATGTACCGCAAGGTGGTTTTGAAACGATCAGATGAGAAGCAAGTGCCTCTGTCCGTGATGACCTCATTGGGAACACCATAATTGGATATCCATGCAGAGATAAAACCGTTAGTTACTTCGTCTGCAGAAATGGTGCCAAGAGGTAATGCCGCAGGCCACCGTGTAAATCTATCGATCATAGTTAGAAGGTAGCTGAAACCTTGAACCTTTGTCAGATGAACTATGTCGATGTGGACGATGGCTAGGCGAGAAGTAGACCGAAAATGTTGAAACTTAGAACGAGTGTGTCGTGTGATCTTGTTTTTCTGACAAATTGAACACTCTGAGACCCATCGTTTAACATTCTGCCTAAGTCTGTGACCCCAGAAACGATCTGTAAGAAGTCGGACAGTCGCTTGGCTTCCTGGTTGAGAAATTGAGTGAATTGAATCGAAAACCTTTCTCTGAAGGCTGGTCGGCAGAACTGGCTTGTTGGGCTGCGTACCCGTGAAGTAAACAATTGGTAAGCCTTCCCACAGACGGCATATGAACTTGGTTGGGTGACGGGCTATTGATCTTTGAATGTGAATGTCACCGCGTTGTTCAGTTCGCAGGAGAGTTGGCGTTAGTGCAGGTTCACTGAGTGCCACGGAGTTGACAGTGAATGGTGACGGCGAAGGTGGTTGTAGAGAGACGTCTGGCCTAGACAGGGCATCTGCAATGAAGTTCTGTTTGCCCTTGACGTGAAAGACGTCAAATTGCCATTCGCTTAGACGAGAAAGCTGTCTTTCCACTCTGGCAGGGTACTTGGCGATAGATGAAGTTGCGTTTCGAAGTGCGCTAACTAGTGGTGCATGATCTGTGAAAACAACAAATCTGCTACTGCCAATGATGCTGATAAAATGGCGCACTGCGTCGTGGATGGCGAGAAGTTCTCGGCCGAAAGTGTCGTACCTCGTTTCTACTGGTTGGAGAGTACGCGAGTAGAAACTGATAGGCTTCCGAACTCCGTCGATCTCTTGTTCCAAAGTGGCTCCAATAGCGAATTCAGAAGCATCTGTCGTGAGTAGAAATGGCTTTTCGAAATCTGGATGCGTTAGCATTGTGGCATTTGCTAACGAGTTGATGGCAAGTCGTAGTAATTCCTCGTCTTCGGATGACCAAGCAATGATGGAATTCTTGCTAAGTCCTTTTCGGTTCCGCAGGTGCCTGCACAAAGGATAAAGTTGTTTGAAAGGCCTGGAAGGAACTTGCGATAATAGTTTAGTACTCCCAGGATTTTCTGCAAATCGCTCAAAGTCCTTGGTGACTTGATATTCTTGATTGAATTCGTCTTTGGCGGCAACGGTTGAATACCTTGGGCCGTGATACGATGCCCTAAGAAGTCGACGGATGAAGTTGCAATCTGCGTCTTGTCACAGTTGATCTTGAGTCCGTGGTTGGATAAGCGTGAGAGGACATTTCGTAGATGTTTCTCATGAGATTCTAGATTTGGACTGAATACCATAATGGCATCTAGATATGACATACAATAAGCAGAGTGGTCGCGAAGTATGTTGTCTATGAATCTTTGAAATGTCTGAGTAGCACACTTGAGTCCAAAAGGCATGTAAAGATATTCAAAAGGCCAAATGGAGTGATGACTGCAGTTTTCTCGATATCCTCTGGTGCTACCGGTATGTGATGGTACACTTGTCTGAGGTCTATCACTGAGAAGAAGTTGCTGCCGTTGAGTTTTTCAAGTAAAGTGTTGATATTTGGAATAGGATATGCATCAGATTTTGTCACTGAATTTAGCTTACAGTAGACTCCACAGGCTCTGTACGATCCGTTTGATTTAGAGACTAAGTGCAGTGGTGACGCCCATGAACTTTTCGATGGTCTGCTGATCCCTCTTCCAAAAGCCTTGAGAATTCTTCTTGGGCAGCTTTCAACTTAGCAGGAGCCAGTGGTCACTTCTTGAGTGAAATAGGTTGTCCTTCTGTGACGATATGATGCATCGTGTTGGAGACTCGTAGCTCTGACTTGTTAAGATCGAAAAGCGATTTATATTTTCGAAGAGCTGCTGATATCTCTGCTGAATGATGCACTGGGGTTGGCTGAATGACCTGTAACTCCAAACGCTCGGAGGCAAGTTTCCAAAAGCTTTGTTCAAGTCCGGTGGAGGGGTCGATGATTTTTTGATTGGCAAGATCAACAATGAGCCGAAATTTTAGAAGGAAATCAAGGCCTATTATATTATGTAAGACCTTGGCAATGATGAAGTTGTGGGAAAATTCACGTCGTAGACCTATGTTGAGTGTGCGGTATTGGCAGCCATGTAGCTGTTGCGAGAAGAACGCCTAGCGACATCTCGGCCATTGAATCACCTTTGAGAACTGAGACTGCCGCACCTGTGTCTACGATGTACTCTTCGCCAGTTTTGAAATCAAGAAGGTGCAGAAGTTCGTTTGGCTGTTTGTCTGGGTCATGCAAAAAAAAAAAAAAAAAAAAAAAAAAAAAAAAAAAAAAAAAAAAAAAAAAAAAAAAAAAAAAAAAAAAAAAAAAAAAAAAAAAAAAAAAAAAAAAAAAAAAATATATATATATATATATATATATATATATACTGTCAGTATAGACATAACATTGCCTAATGTTTTAAAGAAAATGCATCATATAGACTGATTACATTCTTAATTGGAACTAGTCAAGTACTTGCAAAAATCTGTCGTGACGGGTATCGAAATGGGGCACATATGTTTTCAGCATAACACTCATACTACTGCGCAAATTCTGGTGAACATAACACGCAATTTTCAGTCATGAACAACTTTTTGTTTTTAATCAGTGATTTCTTTATGTGAAGCCAATTTTGCATTTCTTTGACATGAAGTTTCACGGAGCTACCCAAAACCTGTCATTACAGAGCAGACACTATGCCACTTGTGGAAATGATATCAAATAGAATTTGTGTAGCAGGATTTTTATTCTATAGATTTTTTAAGTATAGGCTAAACACAGCTTAAGTAAATAAAGGCAATTCATCAAATAGTTCTGTTTATATTGTTTTAGGAAGTTGTCAAATACTTGCGAGAATTGACCACGAACGAGGCTCGAACCTAGGCACATTTACTTTCTAATTTTGTACTCATACAACTGTGCTACCCTTGACACACACTATGGACAATTTTAAGATATTTAACAATTGCTTTTACTTCGTCTTTTATTAAGGTAATATCTATCTGATATCTCTTCGACATCAAGTTATAATTAGTAATTATATAACAGAAAATATGCACTTAGGGAAATGATTTTTATTGATATTTCGTAGCTCCAACTAAAGGAAAGGATAGCCAAAATCGTAAGAGGTTATTTGACTGAAAATTACGTGCAGTATGCTTTAGGGATGGCAAACGTTTTAAGTGAAAGACTCAGTAGAATATGTTCACAGTTTCGAGTACCGGTTGAGGCAAAATCAAGAAAGCAGTTGACGAGTTCCCATTATGTTCGAAACCAGCTTAATTGATTATAACACCAACAAATATCGGTTTATCTATTTATTTTTATATTTATTTACATATTTGGATATGTATAGCTTATGTGCAGATTATTTCCACGAGATGAATATTAAAATAAATTCAATGCCGTTAATGTGTACGAAGCGTTCATAAATTTAATTTTAGAATATTTGGAAATAAGTTGTAACTTGTTGACTTTTATTTTACTTTCTTGTTAATTATTGCAATATTTATTTATTTTAAATTAAAGCTCGAATGTTATTCATATTAATATTGCGATTGGCAAAAAAACGCATTTCCTCAGATACAAGAAATACTTCTTTGTCATGCACATTTGAAGGATCTAAAAGGACGCATAATTCTATATTTTTGGGAACACTTATAAAATTTAAAATCTAGGGGAGTTTGTGTGTGTTTCAAAGTGGTAGACTTGTAATGATACACATGCATAACTACCAATTCAAGCTCAACGTCTGCGCATGCTTATCGTGCTTGCAAAAATCGATAGCTTTTTTATCAATTCGTCATGGAATGCTGAATGTTTCTTTAAAGCAAGTTTGCGAGCTTGAGGTAAACACCAATCCCATTGCATTTAACCAGTCGACGAACAACAACAAAACTACCGCCAGTTATGTTGTTCAATGACTGATTAAATACAATAGGACTGGTGTTTAATTCAAGCTCGCAAACTCGTTTTAAAGAATTGTTACCACCTACCGCGCAAACAATTATTTTTTAAATGCTGAATGATTTTTGTTTTTTGGTAAGCAAATGTGCAAAATGCAAAAAGCAGTAATGTGTCAGCATTTTATTAAGTGTTAAAGAATAGCACAATGCAGCCCGACTAATAAAATAAGAAAAAAAGTATGCAAGGAATTAAGCAATTATTGATTGCGCAAGGAAGAAGTAATGCATATCAAAAATAGGAAACTTCCCAATTTGACGCCTCTTCTCTGTTTCAGTTGTTTAAAATTTCTGTGTATCATCTAATGAAAACGCATTAATAAATGTATTTTACATTACTGATAAAATCCTAAGAAATTTGTGTATAAATTGCATCTCTTATCATTAATTAATTATTCGCTTAAATTAAAATTACCATTATTTTTACTATGATGCTTATTTAGTGCTTTAGCTTAATCTTGCCTAATATTTGTATGTTTTAATGATGTTTGCTAAGATCGCAGGTAACAAATAAGAAAAAATTAGCTGACTTTAAAAATAATTTTAGAATTTTATCAAGTAGAGGTACACGTTTATACAAATTAAATTGTCATCAACAACTTATTTGTCCAAGCATGGTCGCGGAAAAACGAAAATATTTCTACGCTATCAGCCTGGAACATTTTCCTCGAAGAATTGGACGCATTTTTTAATGAAGTATGTTTAAGTTTAATAAATCAACAATGCTTTTAACGAGGAACACAGCTGATAAAAGGCCAAATATGAACCCCACAAAATATTTAAATTATAAATATTAACTTCATTTTACAAAAAGAGAAATATCTTAAACATATTTATCTTTGTCTACTAGCCATGCTCCACAAGGAAATGAACAAAAACAGCCCAACGATTCAGATTTCAAAACACCAAGCAACGACCAATTAACAATTGAACTGATTGAGCCAAACAGTACGTCTAGAAGTGACGATGCAGATTCAAACTCATTCGCCAAGCAATGTGAGCAATGTGATCTTGAGGAAGCGTGCAACAAACAGGCAGAAACGGAAGAAATAAATATCGATATTCCAAACATATGAGTTATATTTTTTTAACCAAACTCTATTTACTATTTCTTGGGACCACAGATAGTCTGACAAATTAAATAAAGATAAATTTTATCGTGTATATGAAACTGTACGTAAATATACAAATTCAAATATGCTAAACTGATTTCTGAGACCAAAATATGTATATATATGTGTATGTAGGTGTGCGCGTTTCTTTGCCTGGATATGTGTCTGTTTTTATAAGCGAGCAAATAAAAAGTTTAACAATGCCTGCATCGATTTTATTTTACCAACTCTTTAAAATAAGGCATGCCAGCTATTGAACTTGATTCCAAGCTAGGCATTTTAAGAATGCCTTATATTAAGAACTCTGCGCACTCCAAAAAAAATGTAAATTATAATGCATACAATTTTCCCTTATTTCGGGCACTGTCAATTATTTGAGTGAGCAAACTATTGTATCTCAGCGCCTGTGTGTCCTAATTTTAGTGAATGCGAATGACATCTACTTTCTGACATGCCACCCTTGTGAATGTCTGTTTTCATTGCCCTTTTTTTCTACTCTACTACGTTTAAAAATTTTACCTAAGCTTAACTACGAAGTGCAATCTTGACCGGAGATGTATACAGGATATAAAATAATTATTTATATATATATATATATATATATATATATATATATATATATATATATATATATATATATATATATATACGGAGGAATCAAAAGGCTACTTTTAGCAATTTAAGACAGACCCAGAGAGACAAGTATGTATTAGGTGTTGCGAACCTAGCAACAAATTAATTCAGTTGTGACCAGAAGGATAAACCAAAGACAGCATGTGTAAGTATGTATTAGGTGTTGCGAATCTGATCATAACTGAACTAATTTGTTACTAGGTTCGCATCACCTAATACATACTTGCATATATATAGGCACTCCGCAACAAACGGTATTTAGACCAAGAAAGACGTTGATTAAAATAGGAGCATGAGTATAAGACAAAGTCTTCATGAATAAAAAATAAATCAAATGCACTCATTCGTATCATGCTTACCGGAGGCATTTAAGTAGGAACTAGTAATACGCCTCAAATAGACTGTATCTAGAAGTGATCTAATCCAGAGTACAAGTGATAATCTCAGGTTATAATAACACCATGGATTTCTTGGTTTATTGCGCTTATCAACTACCCTATACTTCATAAAAAATATGTATTAGAACTGGGGTGTATTGTCGTCTCCTACTCATGAGTCGCCGGTAAGTAAGAAACGCAAGTGTACATGAGAAATTTTTTTGAATGCATTCGAGAATGTTAATATTAATAAATTCGACATCATTGGAAAAACTATTTTTCTCAGCAGAAAATGCGCAAGCATTTTTGAAACATTGTAACTATTGAATATCCTGCCCGGACTTGAAAAATTTCTTAATGTTGGTTACTATATCTTCTATCCAATTAACCACAATCATACAATACAAAAAGATTTATTTATTTCTGATTATAAATTTAAAATAAAGTAAAAATTATTGTCCATTTTAATTTCAAATGTATTTGTGTATAATTGGCCATTAGCAATTAAACTCTCTCTACCAAAAGATCTATCTATCTATCTATCTATCTATCTATCTATCTATCTATCTATCTATCTAGATATCTATCTATCTATCTATCTATCTACCTCACAACCGTTTCCTCTCTTTCAGTACGTCTCTCTCTCCCTCCCTCTCCCTCTCTCTCCTTTTATCATCTTCCCTATTGCTCTATCTCGCTCTCATTCTTCTCTCTCACACACACTCTCTATCTTTGTAATTTTATTCTCACGTTCCCTATTTAGCCCCTTCTAAATTCATTACATTTGTCCTTTTTCTCGTTCTTCCACTTTCAGGAAATCGTATTTAAGACAAATTTGGGAAACGCGTCTTTGTTCACAATTATAACCTAGCATGTAAGCTAAAATTTTCCAGCATATTCCTACTTAAAGACAGGAAATTTCAAGGGCCTACTCAAGTGAAAGACAAGATTTTTTCGCAATTTACTTTTTTGTCTGCACTTTCACTTGATAAATGGTTAGCACTTTAATAATTTGTATAGCTGGAACACAATGTAGCATTTTTTGCCATATAATTATCAATCTAAATGAAGCCAATCTTTTAAAAAAGACATTTTGGTTAAATTATAATTTAAACTGGAATGAGTAAACAATTAAGATTACATTCTTTGCAGGAGGTGCAAAAATATTAATCCAAAGCTACCCGTTGAAGCAGACTTAAACTGATTCGTAATAAGCATAAGAATGGAAAGAAAGAAAAACTAAAATGGTTTTGAAAATAAAATCCTTTACATTGCATGATTCTTCACTACGTGTCAACCTTTTCTATCACTAATACTGTTTCCATATACTTCATCGTTTTCTGTTATTTCGTTATTAAGTCCATAGTTAAATATTATGGCGTTAACTTTCTTCTCTTGTGCATTTCAAATGCTTAATATCGTTAAATATGTAAGTCATTTAACTGACGTTTGCCCATTAAATGTAAAAAAGCATTTTTATTCCACTGTTTAATCGCTTACCGGCATGTGTGCCCGTTAGCGGAAAATTTTTGCAAGTAATTTATGAATTCCCGATAAGTTTGACTCTTCTAATTGATTAATTGCCTTCAACAGATTGAGCAATGTTTAGCTTATAAAACAACTGATATATATATATATATATATATATATATGTATATATATATATATATATATATATATACGAACTTCCAGGCCAGCCTGTACACCCACTAGATCAGCTTCAAAATATTTCGATCAGATTCGTCTTTGAAATCATGTTTGCAAGCTTGAATTAAGCATCAATCCCAGTTGTATTTAAGCAGTCATCATACAACATGTTCGATCGGATTGACAACTACTTGAAGAAGTATCATCAGCTGCACAAGCGGCATCAATAATATCGTTATTAGTGACAGGAATTTCATAAAAATATGAGTTATCACCACTGTAATCCGCACACCCAGTCCTGTAACCAAGGTGACAAAATGTGATTAAAAAACAATGCGAAACGAAAAATAATATACCGGGAAAACAGTCGTACACGTATCAATCAACAAAGTGAACTGTTAAATACTGTTTGTTGCGGAGAACTAATATATATACAAGCATTTATTAGGTGTTGCGAACCTAGTAACAAATTAGTTCAGTTGTGACCAGAAGGATAAACCAAAGGCAACATGAACGGAAAGTATAAGATTGTACCGTCCCAATTATCCCACATATAGGAGATTGTACAGTCCACATTATCCCACGTATAGGAGATTGTACCGTCCGAATTATCCCACATTCTTCACCCAAATATATAGTGGTTAAAGGGCGTAATACCGGCTCCTACTGATGAGTCGCCAGTAAGCACGGAACGAATGTGCATGAGATTATACTTTCCGTTCATGTTGCCTTTGGTTTATCCTTCTGGTCACAACTGAACTAAGTAAACACTTGGTCAAAACCCAATCCATCAATACAAGAATGAACGCATATCAGACTTCACTTGGCCATAAAACGCGAAAGAACGCTGCACGCACAAAGACTTATACACGTATGCACTTTAAAATCAAACCAAATAATATATATATATATATATATATATATATATATATATATTATTTGGTTATATATATATATGTGTGTGTGTGTGTATGTGTTTATGTGTGCATTTGTGTGTGAATGTTTTCCGTATAAATTGAAAGTTTAATGAGGTAGAAAATAGACCGGTTTCGTCTATATTGGGTATTCACTAATTATTTGCCATAATTTTCTTTGCCATGATTCGGTTCAGGATTATTTTGCTTCGGAGTTTTGCAATCATCACTATGCCACCTATGTATCGTATTACAACTTTCAATTATATACTAGCGTACGTCTTTTGACCAATCTTTCCTTCAGGTAGATCTTATCCGGCATCGTTTTCAGCATAAAATTCAAAATAGCCATCTTCGATTTTTTATTAAAGAAAAGGTACTATGTCATCTGATGAATTAATATTACAATAAAGTATAACGGTAGAAATTTTGTTGTCGGTACAAAATATACCATAATTAAAACAGCGAATGCATTTCGTAAACTAGAGTGTTTTTGCCATTATAAAATAATAATCAATTGGTTGCAATTGATTCCGCGGCAAAAATGGAAACAGAATGCATTTGATTCAGATTAGTATAAATAATCTTGAGCACCGTTGAATATGCAAAGTAAATTTAGTTACAAAATAAGTGCTTTATGAAGAAGATTCAGATCTTGTTGATAAATTGCATTTGCTACCTTATGCTATGTTTAATTTGCAGCGACAGAAAATGCATATAAACATATCCTGACATTAAAAAAACTTTTAGTCAAGGTTTCGGTCTTGATATAAAAACCTGACCGATTATGTACATACATTTTTCAGAATATACTAAGTATTGTATAGTATGATACAGTCAATTCATCCAGTAGACCGGTTTCGTCCTTATTTGAAACTCATCATGTACTGCCGCGGACAGGGTTCGAACCTGGACAAGTCCGCTGCAGAATCTAGTGCTCTAGCCACAACACAATTTTCAGTTATATACTAACTGATTCTTGTTTAGCCTTTCGTTTAGGTGGAGTCTATATAGCATCATTTTAGCCCTAAGGTTCCAACTAACCACTTCCCATCTGTCATTATAGAACGGATACCACGTTTCATGGGGAAGTGGTATTGAAATTAAAATTTATATAATTAAACGAAAATTGGTTGCGCGGGCGGTGATAAAATTTACATTAAATCAAGGTTGCGATCTTGATATAAACACCTGGCCCATTAAGTACATACATTTGTCAATATAAACTAAGTATTGTATAGTATGGAAAAGGCAATTCATCCATTAGACCACGTACTGGCCAGAATTTGCCTCGGGCAGGGCTCAAACCTGGGCACGTCCTCCTCAGAATCTGGTGCTCTAACTACTGAATCCCCTACTGCAAACTACTGTGTCTTGGTTATCCTTTCGTTTAGGAGCCTTTATTGTTTGCATAAAATAAGCAATGCTTAGTTTGTTTATATTGGCAAATTACGTATAAAAATAAATCCTGTCAATTGCTGTTTTGAGTGTAAAGTCGAATAATATTGATACAGTTCCCGAGGATAACGGGAAAAAGTAAATTATTATTAGTGAGTGCAACATGTCAAGTACAGAAACAAACCGGGATCTAGGCATTAAAGAAATACTATAGTTACAAGAACGTGAGGCAATAATCAATTTAACGAGTAATTTCGTTCTGAGACCTTGTGGATTTAAACCTATTAAATTTGTCAGCAGATAAACTGTCTGTGGAAATTATTCTTTGAATCAAGTTTGCGAGCTTGAAGTAAGCACCAATCCCATTGTATTTAATCATTCGTCAAACAAAATACCAAAACTACCGCAAGCCGCAACGCACTGACGCGTTTCGACCTTCCATGATCATCATCAGAGTATGACAGCAAGCGCGTCAGTGCGTGCGACTGACGGTAGTTTTGTTGTTGTTCGACAACTGTTTGAATACAATGGGATTGGTGTTTACTTCAAGCTCGCAAACTTGATCTAAAGACTTTTTATCACCACCCGCGCCATTATTGTTTGTTTAATCTGTAAATCGTTTTTGGGAATTGAATTAACTAGCAGTTAAATTAAGGTAGAAAACACTTGATCTGATTGGCAAAAAATAAAAAAAAGCTGCAAATACAGTTTCACAAACATTGTTAATAATGACAGAAATTTTAAATTCAAATGAGTATTAGTTTTGATAAGTTACTTCAAAAGAATTTGCGTTTGCGTTGTACACTCCTCTTTCGATCTGATACTACAATTTACGGTTGTAGGACAATTGATAGCGCCCTTTGGTAGATAAAACCTTTACATTTACAGGTGCCCAGCTAGTTTTTTTCAAATTGATAGATAGGTTCTCACTGGTTCCGTTACTATGAACCCGTCATTACACTACTTGTCCGGCAATGTTTGTGAATTAAGATTTGCCGAACATTTTCCGAATTTTCGGGACTTCATTTTCAGTCCCATCATTATGGTTTACACCATACCCACAGAAAAGAACAATGTGTAGCAAGTTGCCACAGGAAATCCATTTAGTCGAACACAATTTTTTGATTAATTTTTTATATAATTAGTTAATCAATTTTAATTTCAATAGAAACTATAACTTTCAACGAGGCATTATTTCACAAGTTTTAAGATAAATATATATTTTTTGCGTAATATATCATTAAATTTTATTATTATAAATCCTGACAATACTAGATAACTTCCCAAAAAATTTAAACCTACGTTGTTCAGAGAAACGGTTTCGGATACTTTGTTCTTACGTTTGCAAAATCGGTTAAAGAAATACACACATTAACAGTGTCAATGAGAAGAAATTAAATTGCTTAAATATCAGGAATATAGTTAAGTTTGATCAAACGTTTTCTCGGCAATGTTAAGAAGTAAAATAATTATAACATTATCCGTTGCAGAATAAACACAATTTATAGAAATTTGTAAATAAAAATATTCTAGTTAGCTAACTACTCTTAACTGAATATCATTTTAATTAAATACAACTATAATTTCTTTCTGAGCATTGTATTTTAATGTCTTCCGTATTTTTAATATTTTAATTGTACAGAAAATTTTAGACAATTTTGCTAAAAATACATTTGCCAAAATTTTAAGCTTTTAAACTCTGAAAATATTTTAAACATAACAAAAATTTATTGGTTTGTAAATTATCTTAATTTTGAATAAGGTTGCCCCAAAAACATGTTTAAATTACCTTGAACTATGTACTCATTCAATTAAAAAGAAACTGAAACCGGACGTACTTATTTACGTTAATTGTTCCACCACGTTAGTTTACGTCGAAACATTCACTTTTACAATTGATACGTTTTTTGGTAGTAAAACCTGGGACCAGGCTATTTTATTTCTCATTCGTAATATGCTCATTCAGACAGCACAAACTTTGTGATATTTTTTGTTTTTCGTACTCACTTTTTTGTAATTTAAACTTAACTGTTTGCATTTTTCATTATATTACTTAATTTTGGTACGTTTTACTTTTAATTTATACTAAGTGAGCATCGGAACAAAATATATTAAACGAAATTAAATGTAAAAATGAATACGTAATAGAAAATAAAACATTGGTAAGTCCTTTATTTTAACAGTTATTATATTATTTGATTTTACTCATATGGTCCCAAATGTCTACTCGCCTAAATCTACCTTCAAGTTACTAGTTTTTTATACAAAGCGGGGACCGAAACATGGTTGAAAAGCGAATATGTGCATAATCAATAGAGGCCTGGATCTCACATGGGCTGCTTAAATAATGTAAAGTTAAATATTCCCTTTTTGACTGCAAAAACGATGGTACGTTTGATGTTGTCTACAAGCAGCACTTTAAGATGACAAACATAGGAAGATTTGAGCAAACTAATTGCAAATTTTCTTGCTGATTTTTCCAGCCAAAGATTATATAATGCGAATATCGGAAAATAAAGCGATAGTTTTGATAAACCATCGTAATAGCTAACACTTTACCGTTCAACAATTTTTATTATTCACTGTTTTGCGACGACAGTGTTTTTCCTGTTAGGTTGTGAAAACTTATTCCATGCCTGTATTCTTATCGTGAGTAAATGGCAAGAAACAAACACAAATATATAATGAAGAGTCTCGATTTTTTTCAGTATTCTTTTATCTCTCAAGGTGGCACAGTTTTCAGACAGCAATTTTAATAACGTAGCTTAAATAACTATAATTTTCTTCAAATTTATGTTTCATTGATTTAAATTGAAGACTGGTTGCACTGTTTTAAAAGGGTCTTGTAAAAGTATTGTCTAAGTAAATTAGGTTTTTTTCCGTTTCAATATTAAGGATGCATAATTCAATTGTTTCTCCTACTTATATTCGTTTGTTTTCCGCAAATTTTAATTGTTACGGTTGTTTTATGATTTTTTCAATTAAAGTGCTTCTGCTTTAATAGAAATTACAAAAAGGACAACCGTTCACATAAGGTTCAAATTAATATAGTAAATAGGCAAATTATTTTTAATATTACGAAATGAGTGTAAAATCAATGTTAATATACTACAGTAAATCATATTAAACTACACATTACCAGCACAAGTTATCATGTAAACTGAATAATTTTTTGCATACATCTACTTAATGCTTTTATTATCAGAATCAACAATAAGTAGTTTCTCTGAAAGGCGCCAGTTGTACAAATACAGATTGAAATTCAATGAAATACAAATGAGCGAAGCTCAATTTAATTTAAATCCATTAAATTCAAGCATATACATAATCTCCTGTTTTTTAATTAAAGGGATACAAAGTTAATCACACTATTGTGAACAATAAATTTAAAAAATATATTTGCATCTATATATGACAGTTCAATTTAATCCATCAACTGGAAACGATAAGTGTTGATTCGTCTGTTTGAATGTTGTGGTTTGCTATATTTCATTAGATATAATGACGAGACTCGTAGGATAGTTATTCGTCAAATACACATAGCAATTGTTACATTAACTTTTTTATCGCGTTTAAAAAAATTAATAACGCGGTAAAAATGCTATATTTGCTAAAAGATAAATATATTTCATGATACTACTTTAAACAATGAGTAGCATGAAACAATTTTTAAAAATATTTTTCATTTTTTCCATTTTTTACCGAATTGGTTAAATAATTAAACGAGATTTTTTGGATCATCCTATAAAATTTCTTATCAAACACAAAGTATCGTACATTTCATGTAAATATTACGTTTTTAATTCAAATGAATTTACCGTTTTGATAGAAACAGTAAATCAAAATGAACAAGCTAATAGTAAATTTTGGACTTTACCTAATGAACCATTCCTTAGAGAATTTTACTGGACTTCCTTTGTCAAATGCCTCACTTAAATTTGATTATGAATTTTATTCTTGATATTCGCCGCACTTTTTCTGTGCTTAAATATACTACTGTTTACAGAACGTTTTTACTTTTGATCTCAACGCACTTTATGCTGCATTTGATTAAACTAGCGCTTTAAGTTATTTTGATATTTGATCGAAGTCTCAGGGCATTCAAAACATTCAAAATAAAATGTTGTATGATCGATAATCACATCAGACCATAACTAGCTTAGCAAATGTGAGTATATGTTATTTAGGAAAAAATTCAATTATCGTTTAAATTGCCTTTACCTTCAAAGCAACAAGAATTAAATTTGAAAAATGGGGATCCAAACACAATGTAATTATGGATATTCGCTTTGAAAAATTGTCGTAGTTTATATGACATATATATTGTTATGAAGCCCAAATAATGAACCTGAAGCTCAATTATCACGAAGTTACTATAATAGGTCTCTGGCATCGTTTGCTACATAAATAATAACTATCTAGTAAATAAACATTTTACTTAAACGCACAGTAGTTGCGCGGGCGATGACAAAAATTATTATCATCAAGGTTGCGATATTGATATAAGCACCTGACCCATTAATTACATACATATGTCAGAATAAACTAAGAAATGTATTTTTTAGACAAGGCAATTCATCCAGGAGACCGGTTTCGTCTTTATTGGGAACTCATCATGTACTGGCCAGAATTTGCCGCGGACAGGACTCGAACCTGGGCACGTCTGCATGGAAATCTAGTGCTCTAACCTAGAGCCACCCTGCCGCACACTACACTACGGAAACTTTTCAGTTATAAACTACCTAATGTAACTTGGTTAGTCTGTTTTTCCTTTAGGTGGAGCTCATATGGCATCCATTTAGACTCAAAGTTCTAACTAACCATCACAAATATGTCACTACTGTGCGTCAGGGTGGCTCAATGAAAAGAAGATCAGAATCGAAGCAGGCGTGCCCAGGTTCGAGCCCTGTCCACGGCAATTTGTGACCAGTACATGATGGGTTCCCAATAAGAACGAAACCGGTCTACTGGATGAATTGCCTTTTCTACACAATACAATTCTTAGTTTATACTGACATATGTAAGAAATTAATGGGTCAGGTGCTTATATCAAGATGGCAACCTTGATTATAATCAACATTTTGCTTAGTAGATGAAGATAAGTTTTATTAAATTATAACTTAATAATTATGAACAGCATAAACAAATTATTTCGTAATACAATTTAAAAATAGTTGATTTGGCGAGTGGTGATAACAATTCTTTAAATCAAGTTTGCGAGCTTCAAGTAAACACCAATCCCATTGCATTTAACAAGAACAACATAACAAAACTACCGCCAGCCGCAACGTACTGACGCGTTTAGATCTTCCATGATCATCATCACAGTACGACGGCAAACTGACTATCGAGGATCAAACCGCATTGAATAAATATGGAAATCAAATTTAGGTATGCGGCTCTCACCTCTAGTAGTCTCGCATACATTGAATTTGACAGGAAATGTCGGCTGCACAATTTCTATGCAGTCACGAATATTAACTGTTTGCAGCTTTCGCCACATATACATATATAGGCAATACAATTTAAACAATAATTGACGAGATGCGTTCTGGCGATAATAAAATTAATTTTTTGAAATATGCTCTATAAAATTCCATAATTATCAATTTATATTTTAATACAGAACGTATTTCTCGATGTACGCAACGGAATATTTAACATCAGCTGCGCCTATGGGATAAAATGATTTTTCTATTTGAAAGACAAATTTGAGTTGAATAATAAAAATTTCAATCCGCGAAATCAGTCTTTGTTTTGCTGGTTGCTTAAACAATCATTTATTACGCGGGTCGTATTAACAATATTCTAAATAAAGTTTGCAAACTTGAAATATAGACTAAGTCCATCGTATCTATCATGTCGCACAACATAGCAAAACTACTGTCATTCACATGTATATCTGACGAAATCTGAAAAACGTTTATGTTCGTGACTACGTAGAGATTGTGAAGACAACATTTCCCGTCAAGTAAATTTAAGCAAGACTACTAGAAGTGAATGTCACATATTTAGTAATGCTTCCCTTTTGTATGAACTGCGCGCTGATTCTCGCTAGTCAGTTGGCTGTCGTACTCTGATGATGATCATGAAAGATCGTGACACGTCTGTAGGTATGACTGATAGTAGTTTGCTATGTTGTTCGACGACCGGTTAAATAGAATGAAATTGGTGTTTTCTTAAAGCTCGCAAACTTTTTCGGAAGAATTACTGATAGTTATTTTAGTTTTCTCGAATCAGAAAAAAGCTGTTGATGGTGACGAGATTGAAATTATGAAACAGGAGATGCATCCTAGTAAGAAGGTGGCATAACTGGGAATGAGAGGCGTATACTCATTTTCTGTAGTTTAAATATCAATTTCTGTTTTTTCCTCAGATAAAAGCTTTTTCTATTTGCGAGATGTTAATTCAAACATATTTGATCATCACCTGCGATATTAATTATTTCAAAGTCAAAATAACTATGGATAAAGAGTAAAATAATAATGCGACTCATTATGTAGAAAATATTAAAAGCCAAGACAACAAGTTCTTCTATATGATTTCCATAAATTATATCAAATTGCTCATAGTGTACGGCACAAGTTGCACTATGCTTTAAATCAAGTTTGCGAGCTTGAAGTAAACACCAACCCCATTGTATTTAACCAGTCTACGAACAACATAACAAAACCACCACCAACTGAAACGCACTGACGCCTTTCGATCTTCCATAACCATAATCAGAGTACGACGGCAAACTGACTATCGAGGATCAAACCGCATTGAATATATATGGAAATCAAATTTAGATATGCGGCTCTCACCTCTAGCAGTCTTGCATAAATTGAACTTGACTGGAAATGTCGGCTGCACAATTTCTATGCAGTCACGAACATTAATTGTTTGCAGCTTTCGCCACATATACATATAAAGACAATATATATATATATATATCCAATCCATAAATGTTATCGAACTGTAAACGAGATTCTGCAATGTTTGTACCAAGAGGTCCTTGATTCCTGGATATACAGTTACATGTTTCGTGCGGACCATGCGATTTGAAATATTAACAGCTATTGATTTTGTTCAAGAAATTAAAGTTTACGGAGGGCAGAAAAATCTTCCAAGCGAATTCGTAAACCAAGCATCCCAATCTAGTTGCATCATATCAGATATGCAGCAGCCCTACACCAGCTTATTACGAACCTAGACTAGACTACCTTCACGCTAAACCAAGTAGCAAACGCCTGGTAAACGCGGTGTCGATAGTCAGTAAAAACCCAAAACTAAGGCATTAATAAGCTACAAAGTAAAAAGAACTAACACTATATACTCACATACATACATCCATACATCATCACATGTTTTAAATTAACTAACCGTAAACCACACGTATCGTGCTGAAAATTTGTTTATGTAAAACCAAAAAATGAACGTGTGACTATGGTAGTTTAGCAACGTTACGTAAACGGCCTAATACAATAGGATGTGCGCTTATATCATGCAAGCATATTTGATTTAAGTAATAGTACCTACTCACTTAATTAGATGGAATTCCATAGAGTTTAAAACTGATTATATATACATGTGCTTGATAATTTTTTTACAACGTAAATTTTTTCCAGAAAATATTATGTATATTATATATATATATATATATATATATATATATATATATATATATATATATATATATATATATATATAAATAGCTTTGCGATAGACACAATATTTCCATATTTTGATGTCTCAATTCTGTATCCCCACATTTAATACACTGCTCTCATTAAATAAAATAGGCATAATCAGTCTTAAGATAATTCAACTATCATAATTGCATAAAATGTGCCAAATATTATAGAAAAACATAGGCAAACTCAGAGGTACAGTTTAACTCCAAAAACTATAATATGCTCAAATTGAACGTGCCCGCATCCAGTTAAAATTGTTTGCAAGTAATTAAATTAATTAATGAGGGGAATTTAAACAAATGGAGAAATACAGTATTGGAAAAAGTGACATAATTAGCAAAAATGAAAACTCTCCTTAACTTAGCATTATGAACATCAATAAACTTAACTATTATTATAATCAAGGTTGCGGTCTTGATATAAACACCTTACCCATTAATTACTTACATATGTCAGTATAAACTAAGAATTGTATAGTGTAGAAAAGGCAATTCATCCAGTAGACCGGTTTCGTCATCATGTACTGGCCAGAATTTGCCGCGGACAGTACATGATGAGTTCCCAATAAGGACGAAACCAGTCTACTGGATGAATTGCCTTTTCTACACTATACAATTCTTATTTTATACTGACATATGTAAGTAATTAATGGGTAAGGTGTTTATATCAAGACCGCAACCTTGATTATAATAGTTGTTATCATCACCCGCGCAACCAATGTTCGTTTAATAAACTTAACTGTCGCACGGAAAATATAATTCTATACATGTAAATTAACAATGTCCCTAGTAGAGGCTGGGTTATATATATAGTGTGTGTGTTTGTGTGTGTATGAAAAGAGAGTAAATGAATTTAAGAGACTAATGTAAGTGCGAAACTTGCATTTGTTAAAAACATATTGTATATAATCTGCTTCGTTGGTCGGTGATGATGGTCATCATCAGAGTACGACGGTATATCGCCAAAAACAAATTTAATGGCAGATTTTCATATGTGGCTCTCAAACATACCAGTCTCCCATGCATTTTACTAGACTGAAAATTTCGATTTCAGAGTTTGCATACAGTCACAAGAATAACATTTTAGCAGTTCCCAAGGTATATATGTAGGTTACGCAATTAAATAAATATTTATTTGTCGTGTGGTGTTAACAATTCTTCAAGTCTAGTTTGCGAGCTTGAGATATAGTGGGATTGGTGTTTAGCCTAAGTTCGATAACTCCATCCAAAATTGTTTGTTTCATTTCTTGCGAAATCAATGATTAGTTAACTGTATTACTGACTTAAGAATGGCGAAAACTATAGATAGTGTATCTTCGTGACAGCCTAGATATTGTTCTTCCGACAGTTTTGCATAAATACAACGTCTGTATGATTACTAGGGGGCGAGAGCGGCATATTTGATCTTCCATTCTTTTTATGTGCTTTGCAGTTTTATTCTTTTTTTTAATTCTGCCGTCATACTCGGGGTATGATCCTGGAATGTCGAGACATGTCAGTTCGTTTGACTGGCGTAGTTTTTTATGTTGTGTGACTGACTAGATACCATGGGACTTTTGTTCATTTCAGGCTCGCAAGACTGATCTAAAGAGTCTCCTTATCGTTTGCGAATATAAGCTACCAGGCGAATTACCTTAAATCAAATCCTACAGAGTGCTAGTTCAAAGTTTGCTTACAAAACATAATTTTTGCCGAATGTGCACATTTTGCCGACAACATGATCTTCAACTTAGGCTAAATATCGTCGATTATAATTTATTATTACATTTCAGTTGTAATCTTGAAAATATTCTATAAAATGTGTGCTATTACTTAACTGTGGGTTGCGCATAAACAACATTTCGTAATTCATGTCAGTTCAGATTTGAGGACATGTAAATTTGCCTCCTCTACTTCAGTGGGTTTATCAGAAAATGCAGATTAGTAAGCATTTTTCATCTGTCGACAATGCATTACTCGAAATTTAAACAATCAATGGCGAAAATGGAAAATTCTGTTAAAACGACTCTATTTTAGCTAATGATGGGCTGACCTGATAAGAACTTAAAGATGTTACATGATGTTGGTGTTGTTTGCGTATTTGAGTACGCTTCTATTTCCCTTCTCATACATTTACACATGTACTTACATTTATATTTGTCAATTAACATGGACACGATTCAAATTCACATTTTAAGTTTAGTTGTGTGTGTGTGTGTGTGTGTGTGTGAGAGAGAGAGAGAGTGTGTGTGTGTGTGTGTGGCCTGCATACTTACTGCGATTCTATTGCTACTTTTTAGAGTTCAATAAATGCCTTTCCTGCCATGTGAAGAGAATAAAGTATTGGTGCGCAAATTGTTACGAAAGGGACAAATACATGAAAATTGTAAACATAAGTATTAAATACAACGTGGCAAGAAGCTGTGAAATAAGAGTTTCGAGCAACACCCCACACACACAAACACGTCAACGCCGATTTCGTCAAACGAATTCGAGATAGGCCTCGAATAGATGAGTCAATTCGAGATGTTATTTCACGTGAATTTGACAGGCGTAAAGGGACAAAGGAGAGACAATTTCTTAACTCAAGCAGCTCGATAGAACAGTGGAACAAAAAAATTTTAATATTAAATATTGCCAGGATAAATTGTCATAAAATCAGTGTGTGAATAAAAACTTTCATCAAAATTCGAAGTTTGAATGAATAAAACAAGACAAGAAATAATTTACCGAAAGAAGACTATGGAAATAACATGAGGTATGATGATATAAGACGTTTATAATTTTTTCATGAGTGTTTCATGAAGTCAAGACGCCAGAATAATAGAAACACTCGAAATGTCAATTTAACTGATTATCTGATATGAATAACAAATTATATTCAAATCAGATGGCAGTAAAGTCACGTTCTAGTATTTTGTGTTTTTAAGTTCATCCAATTTGATGCATTTTTAAATTGAATTGCAAACTAAACTGTGCAGTGAAGCATAAATTTATTACAATGAAGTTGTTATAACACGGCTTAAAAATTTCACTTTCTTTTCGCCAGAACTCAACTCGGCTGCAATATTTGGAACCTTATATGGGCCATTTTGCTATTTTGTTGGACTGGATATAACAATGGGATTGATGTTTATTTCAAGCTTGCAAACTTTATTTTTAAAAATTTTTCACCTTACGTGCAATCATTGGTTTTTTATATGTATATTCGAACTTCTGCTTATTTAATGGAGGATTGAGGAAAATATGTACAACAGCTTCCGTCTTTCATATTTATATAATTAAACGAACATTGGTTGCGCGGGCAGTGTTAACAATAATTGTAATCAAGGTTGCGGTCTTGATAAAAGCGCCTGGCCCATTAATTTCTTACATATGTCAGTATAAACTAAGAATTGTATTTTAACGCTTGACAGTATAGTGTAGAAAAGGCAATTCATCCAGTAGACCGGTTTCGTCCTTAATTGGGAACTCATCATGTACTGGCCAGAATTTGCCGCGGGCAGGACTCGAACCTGGGCACGTCTGCTTCGGAATCTGGTGCTCTAACCACTGAGCCATCCTGCCACACACTACACTGCACACAATTTTCAGTTATATACTAACTAATGTAACTTGGTTAGTCTATTTTCCTTTAGGTGGAGCTCATATGGCATCCATTTAGACCCAAAGTTCCAACTAACCATCCCCAATCTGTCATTACTGAACAGACACCACACTACATGGGGAAGTGGAATTGAAATGAAAATTTATATAATTAAACGAACATTGGTTGCGCGGGCGGTGATAAAAATTATTATAATCATGGTTGCGGTCTTTATATAAACACCTGACCCATTAATGACTTACATATATCAGTATAAACTAAGAATTGTATAGGTTAGAAATGGTAGATAGACTAACCAAGTTACATTAGTTAGTATATAACTGAAAATTGTGTGCAGTGTAGTGTGCAGCAAAGTTACTCAGTGGTTATAGCACCAGATTCCGCAGCACACACGCCCACTTTCGAACCCTCCGCGCGGCAATTTCTGGCCAGTACATTATGAGTTCCCAATAAGGACGAAACTGGTCTACTGGATGAATTGCATTCTCTACACTATACAATTTTTAGTTTATACTGGCATATGAAAGAAATTAATAGGGCAGGTGCTTATTTCAGATTTATATTTCGTTTTTGGTTATAAAAAAACACCTGGTTTGGTGTGTGTGCGTTTACTGCTTATTTTTGTAGCTCAATAATGTATGAATTTAGCTAATTGTAACAGCGTCTGCTTTGCAAAATTGAAAATGAAATTTGCTTAATGTTGTAGTCGAATTTAATTTTGACGATAAGAAAATGACCTTTTTAACCGTCCTGTACATAATGATTTTAAAAATAATAACACTGTACTTCAGTACACGATTTATTTATCAATTTAAGTTAAAGAACGCGTGTAGCCTCGCAAATATGAGCCTGCATTTTCGCAAACACGTAATATTAAAATGAAATGATTGAAATCGATCGAGGTCACAATATATGTATTTGCTGATGTAGGGGGCATTCAAAATGATTAAATGAATATTGGATACGCGGGAGGTGATAAAAATTATTTTAATCAAGTTTGCGATCTTGATATAAGCATCTGACTCTTTATGTACATACATTTGTCAGTATAAAATTAAAATTGTATAGCGATAAAAAGGCAATACATCCAGTAGACCGGTTTCGTCCGTATTAGGAACTCATTGCATACTGCCAAGTGTTTAGTGCACAAGATTTTAAAGCAAATGTGCCCAGGTTCGAGTCCTTTCCGCATCAAATTCAGGCAAGTACGTAATGAGTTCCAAATTAGGACGAAACTGCTCCTTTGGATGAATTGCCTTTTCTACACTATATAATACTTAGTTTATACTGAAAAATATATGTATATAATGGGTAAACTATTTATATCAATTTCGCCACCTTCAATAAAGTCATCGTTATCACCATCAGTGTAGCCAATATTCGTTTAACTAAACAATTTTGCTTTTTTATACAATTTCGCTATATAACTTGGTATCTGTTCTATAATGACAAATTGTAGATGGTTAGTTGGAACTTTAGGATAAATTAATGCTATATAGGCTCCATCTAAAGGGAAGGCTGACAAAAAAGCATTATTTAGTATATAATCAAAAGGTGTGTGTAGTTTGCGGCAGCGTGGCTCAGTGGTAGGTATACAAGATTCCGAAACAGACGTGTCCAGGTTCGAGCCCTGTACGCTGCAAATTCTAGACAGTATGTAATGAGTTCTCAGTACGGACCAAACCGGTATACTGGATGAATTGACTTTTCAACACTATATAATGCTTAGTTTATACTATTTCCTAATATGACAACAAAATGGTATTGGTGTTTACTTCAAGCTCGCAAACTTGATTTAAAGAAATGACAACAACAATTTGTAAACAAGTATGTACTAGGTGTTGCGAACCTACTAACAAATTAGTTCAGTTGTGTCCAAGAAAGATAAACCAAAGGCAGCATTAACGGAATGTAATTCATGTATTATTGCCTACTGGCGACTCATCAGAAGTTGATATTACGCCCCTAATCACTATCATTTTGATGTGAATATGATAATAGGACGGGTACAACATTCTTCTACCAAATATATAGTGGTTAAAGGGCGTAATACCAGCTCTTACAGATGAGTCGCCAGTAAGCACGAAACGAATGTGCATGAGATTATACTTTCCGTTCATGCTGCCTTTGGCTTATCCTTCTGGTCACAACTCAACTAATCTGATACTAGGTTCGCAACACCTAATACATACTTGCATATATATATTAGATCTCCGCAACAAACAGTATTTAACAGTTTGTAAACAATCTAATTCCGAGTACAACCTGAGTGGTTTAAGTGAAAATTCGCACGTGAATAGCTCGCTCTGACTTCCAATTTTATCACTTACAATGGCATGTACTTATGAAAAGTGTTTCGTATTTTTGTCTCCCCCAACCCGAAAATGTTAAGGCGCCTTCAGTTGCGGCATTTGTATGACGAGTATAAAAAATAGTCTAATGCAGGTATACAGCCACTCTAGTTTCACATATTGGATGAACATAAAAGTTATGGATATGCACACACACGCACACGTGATACGCAACTATCAAGTGAAAGGCCAGTCTAAAGAATAAATCATATGGCTAGAGGAAATGTCCAGCTTGCTTCATTGGTTTTTTTCATTAAATCAAGTTTGCGAGCTTGAAGTAAACACCAATCCAATTGAATTTAACCAATCGTCGAACAACATAAAAAAACTACCGCCAATCGCAACGCACTGACGTGTTTCGACCTTCGTGATCCTCATCAGAGTACGACGACCAACTGACTAGCGAGGATCAAACCACATTGCATATATATAGAAAACAAAATTAGATATGCTGCTTTCAAATAACAGTTATGAATTGCCCACACACGCACAGGTGACACGCAACTATCAAGTGAAAGGTCAGTCTGAAGAATAAATCATATATCGAGTGGAAATATCGCGCTTGCTTCATTAGTTTGTTTTTTAAAACTTGTGATGATGGGTGAACTGAAGAAGGCGGTCGAAATATTTTCAAGACAAAAAATGGAATTCAGCCTGTGCTAGTCAAAACACAGACCAGGTAATTTTGGTTCATCCTGTTTCGCAATCTTTTCATTAGTTTAATAAAACCTGCTTTTTAAAATAAATATAATTGGCGAGTACACGCCAGAACATATACAAGCCAATGTAAATTTATATCTAAATCAGCCACAATCCCCCCTCAGAACAAAGCTTTTACAATTACGATAATAAGCATTATATTTAAGTGTGTGTGTGTGTGTGTGTGTGTGTGTGTCCTAAGCGCTCAAAGGTCTAACCTTCAAAAATCTGCCTTCACGCTGATTATTAGAATTGCACGGTCCTAGCTCGCTGCTTAAAATGAGCCTCTACTGTTTTATTTTTAGAATGAAAAGCGAGCAACATGTTGAAGGATCGAATGAATAGTTATTTTAAAAACATGGAATTAACAGATTTCTGAATATCAGGTTGGATTTATACAATTGAGCAACAACTCATTGTGCGTTTGGTTATAACAATAATTTACATCAAATTTGTAAGCTTCCAGTTGAACATCCCATTATATATATATATATATATATATATATATATATATATATATATATATTCTTATAATTAGGAAAACAACACATAAATAACAAAGTGGATAAAGGCCATTTATTTCGTGAATACTAAACATCTCTTATACAATCATACATATTTATACATTTTTGGTTTTCAATTGATTATGCTATTGGTAACAAATCTGACTCGTTATTACTGTTGTTTCTTGTTTTGACTAGTTGGTGAGTGTGTATGCGTTTGTGTTTGTGTTGTGTATGCGTGTTTGTATGTAAAGGTCATTCTCGCAGTATTGCGAAGTGATGTCTGAGATCTTGTCATTATTGTTTTGGTATCTTGAGAGTTAGCCATTTGTGCACATTGTTCCCTGTTACATGTACAAGTGCTATTTTTCCCAGTATAGTTGATCGTTTCACCCCGCTGCGCAAGATTGCTATTTTCGCTTGGTAACAACGCTAATGTTGATTGCAATGTTAAACGCTCACATTGTTTGGAGACTTCTGTCATCGTATGTGCCTCTGTTATTTCCACTTCACATTGTTGCCAATCCGATTGTACGTTTGTTGATTCTAGTAGAGGGCCTTATGGTTCTTGGCTGGATACTAGTAGATTGTTGTTGAATTTTGTTATTCCTGGCCAGTCGATAAGGATATCATGTTGATGAAACTTTTGAATGTTAAGGTCAGGTGCTTGTTGTTTTATGTAAAGGGCTTCGTAGATAAATAATAATTTTTCCGATTTTGCTTTATGTAGAATTGTGAAATTGGTCGAATTGACAGGGTGCCCCGTTGCCAATATATGATGGGAAATAGCTGATTTTCCTGACGGTGGCAAGCCTTTGTTAATAAATTTCTGTGGCAAATGTTGCTGGATTCTGTTTACCTATTGCTTCTTCGTACGTCCGATATAAGGTAAGTACTGCACACATCTTGTGCAGTGGGTGAAATGATTAACTATAATTGGAAAATAGTTTTACATGTAACAGTGAACAATGCGCACAAATGGTTAATTCTCAAGCTATAAAAACAATAATGACAAGATCTCAGACATCACTTCGCAATACTGCGAGAATGACCTTTACATACAAACACGCACACACTCACCAACTAGTCAAAACAAGAAACAACAGTAATAACGAGTCAGATTTGTTACCAATAGCATAATCAATTGAAAACCCAAAATGTATAAATATGTGATTGTATAAGAGATGTTTAGTATTCACGAAATAAATGGCCTTTATCCACTTTGTTATTTATGTGTTGTTTTCCTAATTATAAGAATACTGTGTTAATTAAAACGGCATGGATATCATAAATATATATATATATATATATATATATATATATATATATATATATATATATATATATGCTCTTTAATGGCAGATTGTGGGTGGCTAGTCCACAAATTTCGTCAAAAAAGATTCCGCATAAGCTCCACCTGCAGGAAACGTTTACCAAAAAACGTATGTCAGTATATAATTCAATATTGTGTGTAGCGTGGGGCAAGGTGGCGCAGTGGATACAGTTCGAAACTCCAAAGCAAATGTACCATGTTTCGAACTCTGTCAGCGACAAAATTTTTGGCTGTACTTCATGCGTTCCAAATAAGGACGCAAGTGGTCTATTGGATGAGATGCCTTTGTTACCTTATACAATTCTTAATTTATACTGGCAAAATTATATATAATGAGATTGGTTTTTATCTCAAGCTCTTAACATTGATCTACAGTAGTTTTTAGATTTTAGGTACATTGGGCAAACTAAAGCTTTTACTAATTACGTAAACCTAGCATGTGTTACAAAATTACGCTTGGTATTCTGATGTGACCTTTTGGTTCTACGATGGGCCTATGAAATACAACTTAATGAAAAGCGTAAACGTCTTATACGAAAAGCTGAGTTGTTATGCAATTGATTTCGAATCACTTTACTGGAAAATTTTAATTAAGCATACCCTTGATAATATGTCTAAGTGAAAGAACGTTTTTCCATAACTGCGCATTTAAATCACAAGCAATGTTTTTATATTTCAAAAAAATTCCTAATTTTCTAGGTAATCAAAGTATTGCAGGCTTTAAATTTAATCTTATAAGGAACATTTTAGTCAAACACACATTGCGCCATTCACAAGCCTATCAAATTCTATTTAAAACAAGACCTCTCCACCGGAAAATTCACATTCTCACTCTAGTTTCCACGTTAGTCTTATCAGATTTGTATCCTTTACTAGTAGAAAAATTAGTCATAGAGAGAAACCCTGTTAAGAAAGGAAAATTTGTCACATCTTAAATTGGCATTATTTCTATTCTGCTCAAAAACCTAATTGAATATTTACAAAACAATATCCATAAAACCTGGTTAGTGATCATTAATCAGTAGTGTATCATATAATTTGTTAACGTCTCAGATGAATTACATTTGACAGTATAAACTAAGCATCGTATTATGTAAGTAAATAATTTGATTGGTGTTTATATCAAAATCTAAATTATTGATCGTTTAATTATATGAGTGCTAAATTCATTATCACTTCCCCCGGCAGCTTGTTGTCTGTTCTATAATGATAGCATTTTGGGTGGAAAATCTTGTTCTAACGTCATTTTCAGACAAGCAGCTGATGGAGGGCTTCAAAATGAAGGGACAAGTGAGAACCCATCAATCAAGGCTAATAATCGGTGCACCTGGAAATAAAAAGGATTCAAAATTTCATCCATCTACGAGTGCTATCAATTGTCCCACAAAAGAAAAAAACGGCGAACTTCACAACAAGAAGGACAGCACTGAGCATTTCAACTCAAACTTTTGGGTGGTTAGTTGGAACTTTAAATCGAAATTGATGTCATACAGGCTCCATCTGAAGGAAAGAACAATAAAAAACCTTTAGTTATTATATAACTGAAAATTTTGCGTAGCATGAGACAGAGTGGCTCAATGGTTAGAGCACAAGATTCAGAAGCAGACATGTCCAGAATAAAGCCTTGTCTGTGTAAAATTTTGGAAAATACATGAACGAAACCGGTCTAGAGGATGAATTGCATTTTCTACATTAAAAAAATACTTAGTTTTAACTGACAAATGTATGAATATAATAGGATTGGTTTTTATATCAAGATGACATCCTTGATTTAAATACGTTATCACCGCTCTCACGATCAATGATAATTCAATTTCATGCAAATTGTGTAGAAGTGCGTCTTGCAAGTCAACTCGCAAAAACTGATATGATTCACGCCGATAAATGTTACAAGGAATATATTTTTTTCTTTATGTTCCATTTCAAATTTAATACGGGGGCATGCTACGTAATAGTGAACTAATCTTCCATAGAATGTGCACCTAAATCTTTAATTCGTAAATATGTAAATTTTATTATGGTAGAGCTAAGCCGCGACGTAATACTTAATTGTATCCTAAAAAGATTAATGCATCAAAAGTTAAATAAACCACTTTTTTAACATCGAGATTCTGGCAAAAGGACGTGAATAAGCAAATGCTCATGAGACTTTGTCTAGTAATACCTTTCGTTTTCAATTAGGTAGGATCAGCTTAAATCAAAATTTAAAAAAATGATGTTATTGATCTTCCCGCGTATAGCCTACGTTCTGTTTTATATGGCTCTCAGTAGCTTTAAAACGGATTCCTGCAATTTATTTTACACCTAGATTCTCGTAAGCGATAGTGAAAATTGTTTCCCATTGTGATAAAATTAACCAAGTAATTAATCTTAACAAGAGTGAGCGGAAGCCCGGAAATGTACTTTCACAAATCATATCTAATACAAATTTGTAATAAATACATTCTCATGCATTTTCCAGAAAAACAAGCCGTATTTTCAACGTAATTCCTAGATAAAGTAAATTATCGAAAATATTTATGTGCTCTTTATAAGTAATCAGACGAAAACTAAAAATTGTAATTGAGACATGACAATGGTTTATTGATTTTCGTGTTGTGTTTTTCAGATTCCAAATTCAGCTTTCTCATTTTTTTCAAAGTACAAAACCATAGAAAGAAAATTAATTCAGAGTTGTGCAGACAAATTGTCTGTAGTCTAAAACAACTAGAAAACTTTGACAGAAATCTGCGATACATTTTTACATTTCTCATGTTTTACCATAAATCAAGTCACAGAAAAGACAATTAAGAGAACGGTTACCAACACACAATAATTATTTATGCCTGTATGTGCCGTGGTGAATTCTGTCCGCATGCACACAAACAGAACACCAAAAAACTAAGGCCAAGTCCAGTGAAATTGAATAGTTAATAGCCTAATCTAGTGGTTAGTGTATAGTTCAAATCAGAATCGCCATGTATCCTGAATTTGTGAAACGAATATTTTAAAAAAAAACAATTACACTGTGAATGCAGGCCAACCAAACAATTAGGTGCATGCGTAGATAAGCTTTGTAACGGCAGCTTGAGGCACGCAAATGAAACGCACATTTGTGACCATGTATTGAAGATGTTCAAAGCGTTTGTTAAAACGAGTCACTATCCCGCATTCACTGCTTCGAAGATATTTTATGAATGATTGCGTAGTTTGAGCGTCGTAGTGAAGCATGCCATATGAAACATAGAATCAGGTGACAAATTAAGAATAAGTTCACTAGGAATGGGCAAACTAGTGTTCATTTACAGCCAACACATAACTCTGAATATCATGGTTTTACGGCAGTGAAGCATCAGAATATTGTGCTTGTTTAACTCAATGTAGTATAGTATAGTATAGTATTCATTGCTTAAAGAACGTTGAACGGCTGAAAAGTTACGCAGCACATGCGAGATGAAAGTATTTGCGCGCACATTTTGATAGCATATAAACAACAAAAGCAACACCAATAACATCAACAAACACAACAACGATGACATAATCATTGCTCACGCAAGTAGTGAAAACAAGTTTATTAAAAGAAAACAACATTTGCTTATAACCTAATAATATCTGGTGTATCGCATAATAATATCTGGTGTATCGCATAATTCAAACAAGAGATTTGCTATTCTTTAAATCAAGTTTGCGTGCTTGAAGTAAACACCAATCCCATTGTATTTAACCAGTCATCGAACAACATAACAAAACTACCGCCAGCTGCAACGCAAGAATTGTTACCACCACCCGCGCAATCATTTATTGTTTAAAGAGATTTGCTATACAATTAAACAATAATTGATTGCGCGGTTGGTGATAACATTTCTTTAAATAAAGTTTATGAGCTTGATGTTAACACCATGTGTAAGTAATTAATGGGCCAGGTGTTTATATCAAGATCGCAACCTTGATTATAGTAAATGTTATCACCGCCCGCGCAACCAATGTTCGTTTAATTATACAAATGTTCATTTCAATACCACTTCCCATGTAGTGTGTTGTCTGTTCAGTAATGACAGATTGGGGATGGTTAGTTGGAACCTTGGGTCTAAATGGATGCTATATTTGCTCCACCTTTAGGAAAAATAGACTTACCATGTTACATTAGTTAGAATTTAACTGAAAATTGAGTGTAGTGTAATGTGCGGCAGGGTAGCTCAGTGGTTAAAGCAACAGATTCCAAAGCAGATATGCCCAGGTTCGAGCCCTGTCCGCGGCAAATTCTGGCCAGTACATGATGAGTTCCCAATAAGGACGAAACCAGTCTACTGGATGAATTGTCTTTTCTACACTATACAATTCTTAGTTTATACTGACATATGGAATTAAATAAAAGGGTCTGGTGCGCATATCAAGATCGCAATCTTGATTATTATAAACACCAAGCCCGTAGTATTTAACCAGACGTCGAACAACATTGCGTGCGACTGGCGGTTATTTTGATCTGTTGTTCGACGACTAATTAAATACAATGGGATTGGTGCTTACTTCAAGCTCGCAAAATTATAAAGATATTTGCTGCTTTAAACTATTATGTACCATAGATCTACACTTAATACTGCAGAGCACAGGGCAAAGGCAATTCCAATAAGACACTCTAGATGAATGAAAATACTTCACTTGTGGTTGCAAGTTTTCGAAATGCCTGCACCTCCGTTTTCATGCTTAATTAACGTGTCGATCATTTACCAAATATAATGTCATTTTTTACCAGATTTCTGCAATGCCGCGTTTTGCGTACGCGAGTTGTAGCTTTGCACCAACAGTTCACAAAGATCCGATTGATCACAATTTCCATGTCTGTGTCTGTTGTGCCTTCGATTACGCTGGGCGTGTATTCGTCCCTTTCTTCCGAAGTCGTCAACATGGTTCATACTAACCATTGTATATAACCGCATTTACAATAATTAGTGTGAACAATGTTGAAACTCGGAAAGTGACGACACGCTAACCTGATCGAAGGCAGAACGAGTTTTACAGAAAAATTGTGATCAATGGGATCTTTGTGAAAACTTTGGTGCGAAACACAGCCCGGTAAACGCGGCATTTAAGCCGGCACCCCGCAAAAATTCCAAAAAATTATATGATCAGATTTGTCTTTTCGTTATTCAAGGTGGCACCGAAACCATGCTCTTACACTTCATTGATTTTGCGATAAACAGCGACTTAGGCCACACTTTGCTAAGAGTCAAGACAGATTTGTTTTAGAAAAAAGTTGAGTTACTTTGTTTCATTTGTCGATAAACTCTTTCTTTTGCGACAGAACAGCCATCTCACATTCACTCTAAAATTCTTCGTACTTTTTGATTTAAATTTCGAACAGCTCGCCTGTTGTCGTTTACAGAATTAGTGTTTGTGTTTTTAACAAAAAGTCACAATGACAATTCGTTTATAAATTATTTATGTTCAGATTAGTGCACATTAGTGTGATGTCTAGATGCTTCATTATTAGCAAGTATGCGTATATTTTAAACCTAGAACAAGCATAAACACACATGCACAAAATAGCCTCTACATATAAAATGTGAACAAAATTCTGAACCGCCTACATCAATGTTTTGCCTCGCATTATTGAGTACTACATCAGCAATTCATGCGAATATTAATCACTTAAGATAAGCTATGCCTATAGGAAACGAGAAAACGATTAATATTAACTGACAACGTAGAATATCGTGCGTCATTCAACACACAAAGATATCAAGATGTGAATAGAGCTGACAATAACAAAGCTATCTCGTACGAGATGAAGTTAAATTACAAACAGACAAAAACAGACAATATAAAATTTATGATCTGCGACTAAGCATTATGTTAAAATTAGGCTTACAACAAACTAACATTGTAAACAAAAACAAAGGCAAAATGGAATATGAAATAATTTGAAGAAAATAATGGTTCTCCTAGAAAGCAGAGGTAAATTTAAGATTGTAATTAAACTGCTTAATTGCCATCAGCAATACG
>JAQBSW010003728.1:0-78521 GCA_029291075.1 Eudiplozoon nipponicum
TCACTATTACAGGTTTACACATTCGTCTCAGGAGATTGTACTCGTCCTATTATTCCACATTCTTCTACCGAATATATAGTGGTTAAAGGGCGTAATACCGGCTCCTACCGATGAGTCGCCAGTAAGCACGAAACGAATGTGCATGAGATTATACTTTCCGTTCATGCTGCCTTTGGTTTATCCTTCTGGTCACAACTGAACTAATTTGTTACTAGGTTCGCAAAACCTAATACATACTTGCATATATATTAGTTCTTCGCAACAAACAGTATTTAACTGTAATATATTGAATTGAATGATGTCATGCTTACCGCGAAATGTGATAACTGATATCGTATGAAGGCCAGAGTGTAGTGGATTTAACTGGAGTAACAGGTGTTCGGAAATTGTTGTAATTCTCAATTTGGGTGAACTTTAGCATAAATTTAATAATCTCATCAGGTTGGTATCATGTACCGACTCGGAAACCATAGTGTTAGTATCCGGTACTCATCGATTTCAAAGGAGGTATCAAAGTTACCAACACAATGGCCATAGTGTTAGTATCCTTTTTACAGACTCGTTATATATATTATATAGTACAACATTTAGCATTGAAATATTATTCCCACATATTTTCTTCCTTTTTTACACCAACGTGACACATATCGCATGGCAGCTAAATACCAGAACACGTTACAGTAATGATTAAAGGTGGAGATGCTAAACAAATATTAATTATTTCAGATATGACCAGAAGTATAAATCAAAAAACAGCATGAACGGAAAGTACAATCTCGTGCAGATTTGTTTCGTTCTTACTGATGACTCATCTGTAGGAGCCGGTACTGCGCCCTTTATCCACTATATAATTGGATGAGGAATGTAGGAAAATAGAACGCTACAATCTCCTATAATGAATATGTAAACCTGCGTAGTGAAATCATCCTCATATAATGTTTTGACAATGCAACTTAAACATTACTCGACTAAAAATATATATATATATATATATATACATATATATACCAAGTCTGTAAAGGGTACCAACACTGTGGCTATTGTGCCAGTACCCAATACCAACATTATTGTTGCCGAAAAGGTATATTGTATCAACACTATGGTTGCCGAATAGGTACATGGTTTCAACACAGTGGATTACAATCTATGAAAAAGTTCACAAAAAATGAGAATTACCACCATTTATAAACACCTGTCAAACTCTGTCCATACACATTTAATTGTACAACAACCTGTCGCGCAAAGCTTTGTTTCTTTTTAACAGTAGATTTTGATGGAATTGTAACTTCGAACCATCTATAGTTTCAAATTTTTTGTGTGTTGATGGAAAAAATGTTTACCAAAATAATCTTTTATGGTGGTAAATACAGTCTCATAGATACGATTTAATGAATTTTTGTTGTATTTTTCCAAAAAATTATAAGAGTTTAGTTTATAATTTGTAAAATCATAGAGTTATGGGAAAATACTAGGACAAGGTAAAGATTCGAAACTGATATTATACCATCACCTTATAAGTCTACTTCCTACAATACTTCTAAGATTCCTTCAAAACAAAGTAATTTTTCCATTTGTTTTTTCTTACATTTTCCTATAATAATGTAAATGCAATAAGGCGAATATTTTAATTTCTATGATAACTAAATTACTGTGAAAGACACGTAAATTTCCGTTGATTATCTGATTTTTTCAGTCGACATAGAACCGAAAGGCCGCAGTCCATATCTGCGTCGATTAACATTTTCCAAATGAGGCGCTACGTTTTTTGGCACACTGATAAGTATACAAAATACTGATTGATATTTATGGAGAGTCAATTATAACTGCGCATGGTTTATCAGGGCTGTAATGCATGCAGTCAATAGGAGACATTTAGCATTTAAATTAAATATTTTAAACCTAGTTTTGGGTTATGCCTAAATGGAATTTTAGGCGTATAAACAATAAATTATGCCCCAATAATTCTCTGTAAGAAGCGTACAAAAACCCTAATTTAATCATTGCTTTCTTCGGCTTAGTTTATTCTGATTTATTGCTGGATGGTTTTAAAATAAAATGACTGGAATTTCAGCTATGACTGGCAGAAATGCAAAGTTGAATTTGAAGGTCAACTTTAATCAACTGAAAAATGCAAGTTAAAAATTTAAATCTAGATCTAAATAGGTTTATCTCAAGACAGACATTCTAACTTGGTTCGATTTTGTTTATTAGCTTTAATAGCTAAAATTAACTTCATAATTCATTGATGCAAAGAAGTGAGGCTTATTTCTCGTGCATACCTCAATCTCCCAAATAAATATTCGTCATTCGTAGTTGCTTCGACAAATGACTCATCCGGTCTCCTTCTGATTGATAGAAGTAATGCTTTGTTTTTACAAATATACACTTATTTCACTCACGAGACGGTCTGTGAATCTTATAGTTTCCGCTCTCCAAATAGTGTACATACATATCTTAATGTTCAAAAAAATAGCATGGAAACGTGTGCGACTGTAAATGGAAGGAAGTCATATTTTACGAAGCATGCAATGGTATTTTTTGCACAATTGAATTCGGCGTCAATGTGCTTTAGACTGTTTAAAGTTTTTCAAATAAAATTCAACCCTTTTTGTAATGGCCCATTTTGTTCTGCTAGAAGCAGAGATAAAAGCTATCGTTAGGCAGAATAATTAATCCAAGGTATTGAGCATTACCAACCAACGTATGGGCACAATATAGAATGTCATGACTAATAAATCAATATTTTCTAGTTATGACAATTCAACTGATCAACGTGTGCACTCGCATCAAAGTTGGCGGCCAATAAAATTATTATAAAGTACTGAGGAATATAGTTCGTCGTGAAAAAGCCAAAAATCTCGATTGGATCGCTGTCATTTACAGAAGTTTGTTTTCTGTTGCCGATCGGTTCGATATTAGACAATTTCAAGCAAGCATCATTTTTAGCAGAATGCATACAAACTAGTTTGTTTAAAGCACGCTTGGAAATTTAACTTTGCTTTATTCTATGGCCTTCTCTAAATTTTCCTATCCCATCACCAGTTGAATTTTAAGCTACTGATCTTTTGTTAAAACTGCATTTAAGTTTACGACAAATTGTTTAGTTAGAAATTAGATAGATGGTTATATCTCGAATACATAAATATATATTCAAATAGAGTTACCGAATTTTATTATGTTTCTTTTGATGTCAAATGGCGGGATTTTGATAATGTATATTCTGTAAGTATAAATTAAAAATCGCATAAAGTAGAAAAGTTGATTCATCCAGTAGACCGGCTTCGTATTTATTAAGAACCCTTCAAATACCGTCCAGAATATTTCATGAATGTGACTTGAACCAGGAAAAAATTACCTCGAAGTCTGAGACCCTATCGTCTGCGTCTAACCCGTCCCCGTCCCCAGTGTCGTATACTAAAATAATTTAAAGTCATATACCAAGTAATATGTCAGGTTAGTTTAGTTTATATACGACGAGAAGGACATGTAACTGTCAGCAAACACAAAATGTGTAAGTCTTATCTGCTTATTGGTGACTCATCAGACGGACATGGCATTCCGAGTCAAGCACGCTGAAAATTTGGTCAACAAAGTAATAACAAATATATGATAAAGGTTATAGCATAAAATAAAACAGAATTCCTTAATAAGTCTATTTGCTACGACGTCTGTTATTACCCATTTATTTGATGATTATATATTTTTTATACTTTTCTTCTGTGGTCTACTAAAAATCTCATTAGTTTCAAATAGAAGCAATTCTATCTGAAATGGGCAGGCTAGAAGGTCTTGGACGGTGTACAAAGTTGATAGTCATTATCTGTGTGCTTAAGCCAACGCGAAACTGAACTGACCTGGCTTCCCAGTACGTTTATCCAATTATGTACCTCGTAATACAATTAAACAATCAATGATTGCGCGGATGATGGTAACAATTCTTTAAGTAAAGTTATCGAACTTGAAGAAATCACCAATCTCATTGTATTTAATCAGTCGACGAACAACATATCAAACCTACGAGCATGCACACGTACTAATGCTTTTCAACCTACTGTGGTCTTCATCAGAGTACGACTGCAAACAGACTAATGAGGATCAAACCGCAATGCATAAATATGGAAAGCAAAATTAGATATGCGGCTTTCACATCTAGCAGTCTTGCATACATTGTACTCGACTGGAAATGTCGATTGCAGGATTTCTATGCAGTAAAGAACATCACCTGTTTTCAGCTTTCGCCACAGATATATATATAAGCGATACAATTAAACAGTCGATAGTCAGTATGCCGTCGTACTCTGATGATGATCATGGAAGGTCGAAACGGGTCGTGCATGCGACTGGCGGTAGTTTTGCTATGTTGTTCGACAATTGGTTAAATACAATTGGATTGTTGTTTACTTCAAGTTCGCAAACTTGATTTAAAGAATTGTCACCACCACCCGCGCAATCAATGAATGTTTAATTGTTTTGCTATGTTGTTGGTTTTTACTTCGTAGTTTGTTAAAATTTTGCAAAATAGTTAATTTTAACCTTAAGTTTGGTAGAATAAAATTAAACATACACTTGCGCCAGTATTTCGAGTAACTTAAATGTACTACTTCTCTCACTTCATTTCCCATTTTGCGTTATTTCCATATAGATATTATTCTTGGGATATCGTATTACGGGCAGTATCTATATTCTAACATTGTCTATGCTAATTATGAAAAAATATATGGAGTTATATTACCTTTGGGTAGACACAAAATTAGATCAAATAAGCGCTATTTGTTCGCTCAATTCAATTGGTCATTCAATGTATATCCCGATGCCCAAGTTCTTTGGAAAACATTCAATTCAAAATATTACTTCTCTCTGACCATAGACGTTTTCTTATTTTGGACTAATTGGTGACAGCTGGACAGCCAACGTTCCTTCTCTAATTTCCGGTGCATTGTTTGGCCCGCAAAGTTGCTCCACCTCTGTGCTGGATAATGTGATGATACTTACTTCACCTGTCTATTGCATCCGACAGTTCCAGAGAATACAATGTTTAAAAACCGCACATCTGTTTTTGCATACCTTATATATGCGTTGTCGTTTGATCCTCGATGGTCGGTATTCAGTTGTGCTTTGATGAAAGACTTAGAAGTTGAGAACATGTACGTAAGTGTGACGGACGTTATGTTGGCTTTCTTATGCCGTTATACATATAAAAGTGATCGGAGTTTATCTCAATTCTGCAAACCTGATTTAAACTGTTTTTATCACCACCTGCGCAATCAATGATTGTTTATTTGTAATTAAACACTAATTACATTAAATTTATTATGACAATTTATATATATATATATATATATATATATATATATATACAGTTTCGTGTTTGTATCAAGCTCGCAACCTTGGTTTAAATAATTTTTATCACTGCCCGCACAATAACTGGTCGTTTAATCAACTTTAAAGTTTTAAAGAGTGCTTCAAATTTGAGGTATAAGAGACTTTAATGAAATATTTCTTATTATATCATTTTGACCAATATCAGCTGTTCATTTATTTAAGGAAACATAATTGAGAACATTTGATTCTTAGATAAAATAAGAGATTCAGATTTTATTTAATAATTTATTGCGGAAGTGCAGTATTATTAGCGTGTGCGTTAAATTTGGATGTGTTCTTTACAACATAAAATTAATAAGTATATAGATCTTTTATTAAAATATTTATTTCAAATTAAATTTCTTTATATCCAAAATCTAATATTCAACAATTTAACATATTTCGCGTAACAATGATGAACTCATAAATGTCGCTAAAATTTTGTTCACAAAAGTTATTAAATAACTATAATTCACATAAAATAACTTGATGAATCAGTTTCTTGTCATTGTACTATTTTACTATTATTCATTTAGACAAAAGAAATTGTTCGTGGTCATAAATGATTCTATTAAATTATACATTTACAAGTTTTAAACTCAGGTCATGAGGAGTAAAATGGACAGCAATCTGGCAAGAATATAATACTAATTAAAAGCATTATCTTACATAGAAAATTGCCAATAAATAAAAGTGATTGCAGAAGAATTTGAGGCTTGGGAAGAATTCTTGTGCGTAACTATTTGTTAAATTTCTTATCTTTAAATTACTAAAGTTTTATGATAGCCTAACTGTAATCTTATAAAATAACCAACCGTTTAATATTTAAACAATCAGTTGTTGTGCGAATGGTCAGACCCGATGGATGCTTTTAATTTAGCCGCATAAACTGTCTTATTATATTTGAAAACTTATCTTCTTCTTTAACTCAAGTTTGCGAGCTTGAAATAAACACTAATTTCACTGTATCTAACTAGTCGCTCAATATTGCAAACCTACTACCAATCACAGTTAATGACCCGTTTAGATCTCCTATGACCATCAGCAGAGAACAACGTCATACAGAACAGCGTGGATCAAACTGAAATTCATTTATAAGTTATGGAAAATCAGGTATGCGCTCTCACCTCTACAAATTTCACATGTATTGTACTCGACTTGAAATATCGATTTTAAAATTTTTATGCAGTCATGTAACTTTAAATTTTACAACTTTCTCTCTCACTCTCCTCTCTTCTCTCTCTTTCTCTCTTTTCTCTCTCTCTTTATCTCTCTCGGTATCTCTCTATCTCTCACTCTCTCTCTCTCTATATCTCCCTCGGTATCTCTCTCTCTCTATCTATCTATCTATCTATCTCTCTCTATCTCTATCTCTCTATCTCTCTCCCTCCCTCTCTCTCCCTCTCTCTCCCCTCTCTCTCTCCCTCCCTCTCTCTCTCCCTCTCTCTCTCTCCCTTTCTCTCTCCCTCCTGCCTCCTCTTTCTTTCACTATATATATATATATATATATATATATATAAGTAATTTCATTACATAATCATTGATTTCACGGGTAGTGATAACAACCATTTAATTTGAACAGTGTCAGCACGATTGCCTGACGTAGACTCCTATGTTGCGCGATTGGTTAAATGCAGTGTGATTGTTGCTTATTTTAAGCTTGCAATCTTTATTTAAATAATTATTGTCACCCCCCGCGTTATAAAAAGTTGTTTATTTGCATAAATTATATTGATATGGCGAAAGCTGCAAATATTTCATGTTCGTGACTGCATAGAAATTGTGCAGCCGACATCTCCATTCAAGTACATTGTAAATGAGATTTCTAGCGGCGAATGCCACAAATCGGAGTTTCATAACTTATAAGTAATTGGTGGTTTGCCGTCGTGCTCTGATGGTGATCGTGGAGTATCGAAATATGTCAGTTCGTTTGACTGACGTAATCTTGCCATGTACTGCGACAAGCTAGATACGGTTAGATTGACGTATATATCAAGCTCGCAAACTTTATTTGAAAAATTATCATTATCATCCATGCTATCAATGATCTTCTAATTGTATAACATTATATTGCTAATATACTCTTTCCTTTCCCATGAAAGAATTATCACAAACTAATCCAAAATTCTATTTGATATTTATTAATAGACATCTTGGTTAATGCGTGACAACACTTTCACAAGAAAATAAAGGATCCTAAAAGTAGACTGACATAAACCAGTGCAAAATTCATTATAAAAAACAAATGTGTGTTATTCCTTTAGGGATATAATTTGCAGGATTTACGACTTTAACACGAGAATGAATCGTTTGTCAAATACACACTTTAATTATATTGTTCAGAGATATTTTTCTTCCTCTGTAAATAGTATACATTCTGTTGTTGAAATGTGTTATTTATTTTGTTGTGCAGACAGAAATACCTTCAAATCTGTGTGTTCAACTGTTTCGAATCCTTTCGTGACAATCAAGATTTCCTTTTTTTCCAATTGTAATTTATTGATGCATATAAAGACATTTTTAACTCAATATCAATTCAAAATCGGCCAGTATCGGGTTGTATGAGTCATGTATTAATACAGTCAAATAGGCATATACGAAGTTAGATTAAATTTACAGATATTCGCGTGTTCTGCTTTAAACTGCGTATGAAAACAAAGAAGGGAAAGCAGTAGGAAGAAGGATGTTTTAAATTTTAAAAAAATACGAAAATAAATCTAAAGTTTGATTTTCGTTTGAATAGGTAATTTTGTTGTGATTGGTCGCAATTGTAAGTTTACGTTATTTAGTGTCTGTCTGTGCAATGGAGAAGATATCAAGTGCAATCATACTAATATATATATAAACAAACATATATCAATATAAGTTCAACTATAAACACTTTATGCGCATATATTAAACACGATTTCATTAATTAATAAATATATATAAATAATAGCGTATATGCATGAGGCCTTTCATCTTCTGAGTAATTAATTGCAAATAATAACCTAAATTGAAATAATTTTTTCTTCTATCAAAATTGTATTTAAAATTATTTATATTATAATCTGTTTCATTCCTTTAAGAATATTTGTAACATTATGTATAAAATTGAAACAGTTTGTCGGTACACACCCAAATCCGCGTTTGTGTAATTTTTCACATGGGTATACGCGGACTCTAACAATTACATCTCTGGAAATGCATTTAATCGAACCTCTTGTGCTTATTATACCCCAGAGACAAAAGTAACAGAAAAGAAATGAAAATATTGTCTTTTTTATTCAGGACATTCTACAAACTTCTGTGGATTTGTTTGCGGTCTGTTTTATCACTAAGGAAATGAAAAATATTTAGTATCATTTGCTAAACGTCAGTTTCCCCGTTTATTAGTAGAATTTACTGCAAAAATAACTGATATCTATTGTAAGACAAAACTGAGTTTTAAATTCTTTTAGCCCAAAATACTGGTGACTTTAAAGTAATAACAGGAAAAACTAAAAAGAATCATGGTTTAGATCAATATTTTTCATGACTTTAATAAAATTCTAAGAGGGAAAGCGTGCAAATTCCGTGTATGTAAAGAGTTCAAAACTGGCAGGTAATAAGATATATAATTAAACGAACATTGGTTGCGCGAGCGGTGATAAAAATTATTTTAATCAAGGTTGCAATCTTGATTTAATAACTTGACCCATTATGTACATACATATATCAGTATAAAATAAGTATTAAAAGTGTAGAAAAGGCAATTCATCCAGTAGACAAGTCGCGTCCCTATTGACAATTCATCACGTACTGTCCAGAATTGCTGCAGACAGGGCTCGAACCTGGGCAAATTCTGGACAGTATGTGATATGTTCCCAATAAGGACGAAGCCGGTAGTGTGAAGAACCTCCCGAAATATTCTAAATGACAGTGGTAACAGTAGATGTTAAATTATAGATGTTCAAAAAGAGGATCAGATATTTAAGCATTACCTTGTCGCGCCATAATTTGGTTTAAACTAAATTTTGTTTGGTCAATTCAAAACTTAGTTCAATTTTAATGATAAAACAAACGAGGCCTAGACTATGGGTAATTAATTCTATAATCAGTTCGGTTTTTCTTATTTTGCTATCATTTATATGTTTAATTAATAAGGAACGTGTCTTCATTCTATTATTTATCATTCAGGACATCGACTAGCTGAAGAATTACCAATATAACAAAATTAAGATAGGACATTTAAACTAGATAACTTTTGATTAATACTAACTGTTTATGATACTGGTTATAAATTAAGGGGCACCTAGGCTTAGATATATCACTTTATTTTTCTATTTGGAAATCTACCTTTCCTTATTGACTTATTAGTTGGCTTTGAAGGTCATAGAGTTGCAGATACCAGTACTGTGCAAAATGATTGCTTCCGTGTTTTAGTGAAAATCAAGTGAGAATTGACTACATTAGTTCATTTATTGAGGAGCTTAGTGTGATGCAATATGGTTCGTGATAATTCGCCTTTTAACGTAAATGAATACTTATGTAGATCGATGCATTCGTAGGTTGAACGGAATAGACAGATAAGCTGTACTTAGATGTGCTCCTCGTCTGGTATTTATCGTTTGTCGGCAAACCAGAATTAAATACGCGTTATTAATAACCGAAAAATGTTTTCGACTGAACAAACGCAATCGGCCCTGGAATAATTCCGATAGAATATTGACGTAAATTTTAACATTCTGTCCATTTACACAAATGATCTATTATGGAATAAATACATGATCACATTTAATTCATTTTTTATCGTATGTACAAATTCATGAAACCCTTGCATTAAAATCCATTTGAAATATTATTTATTTGTTTTTTTTATTTTCAGGATACTATTAGCGATGCATTTCCCAGATCAGTTGGTAGTGGTGAATCGAACAATGGTGCAGGTCCCACGGGAAATAGTGGGGAATTCACAGGACCTAATGGATGCAATAGGTGGCCTCCTCTGGTAGGAAATTTTGATAATTCCAATGACCTCGTGGTTGGCATGGGTGCAAGTGGTTTCTTTCAATCAGGACACGGAGGTCCGCATTCCCCGGCCTCAGTTCACCATCACCAAGGCGGCAGTATTCCTAACGCCTCCTCATTTTACACATCACCAGGAATGAACAACATGCAATCTCATAATCGAGGCACAAGTGGAGGCTACAGCGAACAATACAACGTGACTGGGCCTCCTCCACCTAATGGCTTCTCGAATAATTATCCCAACGGCCAATGTAACCAGAATTTTAACAACCATTCTCATCAGCAATATCAACATAATAATCACTCAAATAACATGTCTAATTACAATAATACGCATCCTCAACATCACCAGAATTCTTACCATAACAACAATTGTTGTGGTAATGCACAGCATCGATCACAATCATCAGGCAATTGCCATGGCAACGGTTGTTATGCCCGTGATGGATTTTGTAAGAGCTCGCGTTGTGACAATTGTGAAAAGCAAAGTGGAAAATGCCATCGCAAAAGGGGAGCTCGTGATAAAGTACTTTCTATAAACAAAATGACTCAATGCTTAGCTCGCTGTTTGTGCAATCTTACAAAGACCGCGCGTATTTTACTGCCAGTTGTGTTTCTGTTCACCGCGTTAACGTTTTGGATTTGTCTATTTACGAGCGAAGTAGCAAACAGCTCTCAGTCGAACAATTGCAATGCATCGGGGTCATTGTTGCCGGTGTGTAAAATTGTCGATTAACGATCTATCACGATAAACGCCTACACATGTGTGTCAACGCATTAATTTGCTTACATTTTGTGTGCGCGCGCATGCCCCGAATTGCATTCATTTCTTTGTGTGTATGCCGACAATCGAATTTACCTGTACACCTGTGTCTAGTAATATTTGAGTACGCTTGAAAGCGTTCGCAAATTTACGCGTCAATTTAAATTTATAGATCAATATTCCGCCCCCATGACATTACCAGGTAGTGTATACGTAGGTGCACATCGATTTTTTAATACAAATATGAACTCATTTTGTGAATAACAGCACATTTATGAAAGATAGGAGTATAAATATTAATATTAGGCCAATTTCATGTTAAAATCATTTCTTGCATTATTCAATTTAAAACGTATTGTTATTTTAAATATTCATTTATTCTCTATCATTATTAACATTAAATTATTGTTGTTTAAATTACCTGTTCATTATTTTGTAAATCATGAACTTTCTCAAAATTGGTGAATAATATCAAACCTAAATTATATTTTGTAAATGATTTATGATTATAGTTCGCATAATCATCAGAACGCGTGTTCACTTAATGTTTGTTAGACCCATTTTTATGCTATACCCTTTGATTTTCGTGAAAGAGACTTCCCAATAAACACCCGGATTGTATCGCTATCAAAATGAGCTGAAACTTTCCCACATATAGGTAGTGTAAATGGTTCTTGAATAGGCCAATTTCAGTTTTTCCGTAACTATTGTGAGTATGCTGAACTGCATGAGGTTTTTTGCTATTTAAACATGTAAGATGCAATTAGTTGGCCTTTGCGCTATTACCATAGCAAGGCCAAAACTCGCATGATTTATTTATGTTCGTTCGCGATCAACCCGGTGGAACAATGTGGTGTGCCTACTAGGGGAAATGAAAATATGTAGATGATTTATAATTAAACTGAGATTTGGTAAAGTGATTAAGGTAAATATATCTGTCGCCCATAATTTTACGAAACTTTTACGCATGTTGTGCCGAAACTCGACTGATAAATCTTTTCCAATATGAAATCAAATGAGGCTTATCAACTTACCAGCATAACGCACATCTGACTTGGTTTCGAGTTGGATGCAATTTATGGCCTAATACTCGTGCCTGCCAAAATATCGGTGTGTGAAAATGCGAATTTTGTTTCCCTGCAACGTTCTGAATTCTCACAACTTATTAATTGTTGCGTTGAATCAAGGATGAGAGTCTGCAGAACCCTCATAATTTACACTTACAGACATTTTTAGATATTGCCACCAAGGTACAACGGAAAGATGGCTAACGCTATTCAAAGTGCAATTTACACAGCTGCTTAAATTACTGTGCTGCGTTGCTCTTACAAAATTCGCTTTTATGTAGCATACGACCGTTTCTAATTGTTACTAACATGTTATAAAGTTGGGATTGATCTGAATTTCCTTTCCGTAAACATAGTTTAAATAATATTTATCATTGTCCACTCAATCAGTGATCGCTTCGGGGTAGAAATTACTCCATTATTTTGATGAATCTCACTAAAACTAAATAAACATTAGTATTCTCTTTGTGATATCTGCCGTTTCAACCACGCAAAATAACATTTGATTAATTTCGCATAAGTAGATACATTTTAACTGTCCTATTTTACCTGTAAATAGAATTTATTTGCGCTCCTCACTGATGTTATAAATGATAAGTCATACACCACAAACACATACAGATGAGTTAGTGCTAAAAAATCTCTTTAGATGCAGAATAACTATTTTCCTAGAATATACTATCCTCATTAGAAGCGATCACCTTTCAACTATTATGTCATCTTTCTGTTGATTTTTGCATGCGTTTGTTAGCCTCCAATGTAATGGGAAATTAAGTAGGCAGAAACGTGTGGTCCGAAATTGTTTGTAGTTTTTTATAAAGGCGAAAGAATACAAGTGGGTCAAAAGTTTCCGGATAAGTTTTGATTGCATTGCAATTCTTTATTGATATATTGCCCACAGAAAAAAATGGAAAATCTTGTTCCAACGTAATTTGAAGACAACCAGCTAATGGAAGGCTTAAAAAAGAAGGGACGAGTGAGAACCCATCAATTGAGGCCAAACATTACTTCACCTGAAAATGATGAAAATTAAAGATTTTACCAAGCTAAGAGTGCTATCAATTGTCCCGCACAAGAAAAATGCGGTCAAATCCACAACTTATTACATCATTTTTATCCATTTTAATCATAAAAGTAAGAAATTAATTTCAGCACAGCTTCGCATACATATAATTGTGTGTGATGAAGAGAGTGTACTTGGCCCTTAAAATTTCACCGATAAAGTCACAATTCACATAAAGCTAAACGGTTATGTATTAAATAGAGCATGAACACCGTAGCAGTCCTTTTTGAACATTGCAACATGATAAGTCGAATCAGCAATTTTTTTGAGTTACCACAGTTATTTTTAAATAATAAATATATTCATACAAATCCGTTGCTGCAATATGCAATTCGTCAAATCATTAAAATTTCTTGAAAATTTCGATTTCCTCGAAATTATATTTGCAGTTACCCATCGAGGTAAAAATCGATATTTGACACAGATCATGGATAAGGACTTTTTGTCGTTCTGTTTATCAACATTATCAAAGTAGTTTTTTTAATATCCACAAAAGATATGCCAATGTCGATAACACTTTCACCATTGAAATGTTCTTCCGGCTACACGGTTTTGCTGGTGCCGTGAAACTTTGTATGACGTCAATTTTTGACGCCTTATCCAACTAAAACACAATACGATGTTAAATGTGATGTGTTATGTTGTTATATTTGTCTGTCAGCAATGCAGTCGAAAACGTCTCATTGATATCATGTAAATTGAAATGCTTGCTTTACGTGCGATAAATTTCGTGTTCTATGAAGGAATGTTAAACAGACTAAAACTGTAACACTTTCTGATATACGTAGGTTTGCATTGCAATATATATATATATATATATATATATATATATATATATATATATATATATATGTGTGTGTGTGTGTGTGTGTGTGCGTGTTTTTTGTGTGCAATTTTGATACATTTTTCCAAACAATGTGGCAAATAGGTCAAAAAGCTATAAAATATTGTCTAAAAACTTCCTTTATATTATGTTGTCATTAGTTATTTTGTATTTTTGTTCCTGAGTGCTGATTCATATTTCTTGCCAATTACCTGTGTAACCTGTCACATCTAATGTAATCCTTCAACCTCATGAAATACTTCATGTCTCTACCAAAATATGTTTTTTCTACAAAGACTACCAGCAAATCTTAGATCGAAATTAATAATTATTATATTTTTGGCAATTACATTTACTATACCAATATGATTTCTTTTTTTAAAAAAAATATTAATCTTGTAAATAACGCAGGTTTACTTTGCCAGAAATAGTAAAAACTATCTTGGAAGTATTTTATCTCCATTGGACTATTAAGGAAGTCAAGCTATAGTAATTGTCATCATGACATTTTTTAGTTTTGTTTTTTTTTCATTTGTCTTCGGGAAATTAACTATTATGCGTGAGAAGAGAAAAATTATTTTAAATTTAAAACTGCAAAAATTGAGTTATGTCTCATGATTTCAACTGCTTTGGTGAAAATTTAATCTGCATAAGGCCTAGCAAATCTACCATCATATTCTCATTGACTGACAAATTAACTTTTAAACAAGTTTTACAACTGGCTGGGCTATTACAAACACATTCACGTACACCGCATTTACATTTATTTATCATAATTTGATTATCTATGATATATTATTATTATTCTTTCTACTTGTTTATTATTATTGCTTCTTATGTTCATTTATTCTTCTTTATATCAAACTATCTTACTAATTTCGCTATTTCTAAAATTATTTTTCTAGGTTTCAGGTTTATGCTCAAAAAATTGCCCTTAACGGTATTTTTACTCTGGTTCTTTCATTGTAACTAATTATTATCTTCAAGGTAATATTTATTTGTATGTAATTTTCTATTTAAATATTAAGCATTTTCATAATTTAACGATTTTTCTGCAATTTAATCTTCGTTTTGTCTAATTTTTATTGTGCTTACACTATTGGACTTTAATTTCGGCAAAGTGTTGAACTAAAGATTTTATTATATCATGTCCTCATACATAATTTTAGAACTATGTAAACTTAGCTTCAAGTTAAATATTTTATGAGATTACTCTAACAGTCAAAGTTAAACATTTTGTCTCAATTGGCCTGTCCTCATTTTTTTTAAATTTCTTAGGAAAATCGTAGCATAACTGAGGATATATTGACCAAAATGAAATGGATCAATATGATGCAAAATGGAAAAGGAGTAAAAACATTCAGAATAGTTAGCAAAATAATTCAAAATTACAGCCAGTCCGAAAAATCAATGATCCACCATACATCAAGTAATGATTGTCACACATGGTCGTATTTGAAACCTTCAAGTACCTATTTGTGTGTAGCCACGAATTAAATTATAATATTGAAAATCTAATTTGTCCTACTGGTTTACAATTCAAACTAAAAAGTATGTTGGTGTATAATTGGAAATTATATCTTCTTTGCCTTAATTGTGGTGTAATGAATGAGTGCCAGTATCCAAATTAAATGTACCCTTATTCGAGCCATGTTTGCAGAAAATTCTGGACGAATTGCCTATGATATTTCAGTTAATTCTATACCGACAGTACGTAGATATTCAGTATCTTACAATTAAAGGTTATATATATATATATATATATATATATATATATAATATATATGTTACCATCAAGTTAGGAATTGTATTTAAATTTGTAATTTCATTATAGCCTACATAATGTATGAAAATATAAAGACAATCCATATACTAGGAAACAAATTTAATTTAATTGGGAGTTACCTTTACTGCCCATTGGAACATTCAACCGAATCTTAAATTCCATGAAACAAGAATCGCCGATGCATTATATAATTCATAGCAATAATGACATGGATATTTCACTGTGTGAATTCTAGACGCGTGTGTACTTCTGAAAATTTACATTCAAGATGAAGCATCAGATGACGATAGATGGTTTCATCATTAACAAGTGTTGTTTAGTTAATACACTTAATATATGTTTAATTGCTAGTCCAGCTACTATATTACAATAAAATATTATCATCCTCAAGTAGTTCTCAATCTGCAAGACCTGTTGCTGATGAAAAAACCAGAAACTTTGTTGTGAAGTGACACCACCAAATTCCGCCGCCAAGAATAAAATCAACATTTTTTAAATGTTTTTTAACAGAGCTTAATAACCAATGTGTACCAAAACTCACGGTGTTGTTTCGCTTTGGAGTCATACGTCGAATCTTCAAAACACAATGTTTGTTCTAGCTAGTTCTAGAGAGATTCATACTAAAAACGCAGTTTTTGCCAAGTTGGAGGATGAACTCTCCATCTACTATGAATAGGTTGATTTATGATAGTTTTTGTGAATATATTATACTGGTGGTTCTTAGGCGTAACACGAGACAGGCAGGTCTAAAATTAAAAAAGAAGAATAGAATCATAATTGCCTTATAGAGAATATTTAGTTTACTAACTTGATTTACCAGCTTTACTATTTATCTACAATTAACTGCATAAATAAAGATTCGTCGTATAGTGACAATTTATTCGGTTGCATTCAAAAATTTTATGATTGTTAATAGTATATTCATATAATAATAAATAATAGAATAAGTTATTGATAAAGTAAGCAACCTTATGCATCTATTTTGAGTATAATCTGATCAATACGCAAACAAATTCTGATTAACATAAAATGTTATAGCAAGAGCACGAAATTAGCATCGGAAGATGTTTGCAGGATTATAACGCAAATTTTAGCTTCAATTTTAATACCGTGTTTATATTAGTGTAACTATGGTATCCATCACTTCTCCGAGCTCAAATGTATTATGGTATTTTCAATTTATTCCGTAATACAAGAGATTTCTAAACAAAAATGGTGAAAAGTAAAAGAGTAGAAGTTTTCTACAAAAATAAATAATCTGAAAGAGAGCGTTTGATTAAATCACCGTTGTTAAATCAACAGGAGTAGAATTCAAAATGTGTTTTATTTTTCATATATATCAAATAAATTCTTGATCAGTAGGCGCTGATGTGGAAAGGTTACACATTTTTCCAATTTGATTCAGAAGGAATTTTCGGAATGTCATTTGGATTATAAGCTACGAAATTTCTAGTGATCTTTTTTGACAAAGAGCTTGTGTAATAACGTGGTAACACTAACACATATAAGATGTTGTTTTTTATACTCAGTAACATTTTCACTTATTTTTTTAAGAGAATTATTTACTGCTGAATAAAAATTATATATATATATATATATATATATATAATATATATATATTAATAATAAATATACTCGTTAATAGTACAATTTTTTAGAAGAAATCTCGTTGATTAATAAGGGGTAAATTTATTGCGGATAATAGCCTGGTCATTTCGAGAATGCTTATCAGCGTTTTATTATCTCTCAATAAAAAATTTTATTGCTTGGAATCTTATAAAGTTGAAGTCTACCTGTGAGTGTTTCCTGCGTATTTAACATTTTTTTTAATGAGAAGAACTGAGCAGTCTATCGTTTTATGCACGAGGATGTTCGTTGTTAATCTATCCAGCTACTATTGTTGCTTATTTTCGCCTTGTCCTGTTTTATACAACACGCATTCGTTATGAAAAATTTTATCATTTGCACAGGTAGATAATCGTGGAAAATATGACTGATTGTCTTACAAATCATTTCCGCATGTTACTATTAATGTTGGGGAAGATTTGGCGCAACTTGCAGTGTTACTTTGAATCATTAGTTTGTTTGCTTCCATATTCATAATGTTTATTCTTTTTCATTAGCATTAATTTGTTTATTATTGTAATGTGTTTAGGATACGACAAAATATCTGCCTATTTTGGTAGTAATTTTTTGAAAATACCTGTTGTGTTTCTACCGGCAATAAGCAGGAACAATAAATTTTGCGAAATTTTCAAATGAACGCTATCTATGATTGAAGTAAACACATGGAGATCATTTCATTGATCTTAATCGTGTATATATGTCCGCTTTTCTATTTTAAACATGGTAATAACTAAAATTTAAATCCGGTTTGCGAGCTTAGCATAAATTATGCTGCCATACCTCTTTAACACAGTAAACCGATTCAAAAGCGTCATTGCTTTGTGAAAACACTATTACTTTTTTTCAACTTACGAAGTTGATGTTAAAGAAGAACGAAATGCATCAATATAAGAGCTGGGCCGTCAATTTTCAATACAGTCCTGCAGGCAAAAGTACTTTTACGTTTTACTCCATAAACGCTGCTTATCGCAATAGCTGGATCTCTCGAAAAGGATGAGAGCCACCGACAAGTTTTTCGTAACATTTACACCACACGTTTATCCTCATTTTGAGCTAACCAGTCATGCACAAAATGTAAAACAGTAACGCGAAATTGGATTTGTGCCAGCAATAAAAGAATACTCCCTCGTTCAGTAGACAAAATAACAGCATAGAATTGGTGATTATGCCAAATGGGCAAGTTCGTTTGCATGCAATATATTTTAACAAATAACAATTAGACAGCTATATTTTTTTAAATTACTTATTCAATGAAACAGTAAGCGCTAACAATCGCTCCAACAGATGGCAGAATTCGGTATGAAACTCTTTTCATACAGTACAGTTGTTGTTCATCCAACCAACACATCAATTAATCTTAATTAGAACGATGATTCATATGCTAGACCATAGGTTTGTTCCTGTTGGGAAATTCTTCTCTAGTGACCAGGTTTCCGGTGGTGAAATCTAAAATATTGTGGTTCATTATCGGTGTGTCCCTGTTATGCGCCTCCCTTAAAGTTCCGCTTTGTACTGAGAATGTTTATAATATAGACAAAATTATATTCCATGCGTTGTCTAACCACTTCGGCCATTTTAAAGTCTAATTTCTACAAACAAAATGTATTTTAACTTTGTTAGGTGTGTCAGCTAGTTAGCTAGAAAAGAAGACCGTTCATATTTTTTTCATTTCTTAATTTAGTTTTATGTCAGCATTTAACGACATCGGGAAATTCTAAATCTCCATAAAGATCAAACTGTGTTGAAAACTGCATGTCCGAACTAATTTACGCTTGCCAGTACAGCATAAAAATATTTTGAATAGATTATTTTGTACAAATACTTTAATTGCTAGTGTTTACATTCTTTACCAGAATTCGCATTTTCTGTAAATTTTATGCTATCTGATTATGGTTATATTAATTTTTGTGACAAATACGCGTTTATGTGGTAATGTATGCTTACATTCTTTTGTGGGTCGATTGCATTTTCATCAGCTTTAACTATTCTCTAAATTTGTCACATAACTGAAATGCGGTGAAATTTTTAAAATTAATTAAAATTATCGATTAAAATGTATACCTATGATATGCAAAATATCTTCAATTTCTTTTGTTCCAATTGCAATGTAAGTAATGCATATGCAAAATTTGCACATTTTTTAATAATAACTTGTTTTCACATTTCACCTGATGACAAAAATAGCGAGATTTCATCCATTTCTGAAATGTAAACACTTTTCAATTTTATGTTTGCCAAATTAAATAAACTGTTAACAAAGTAAACTTCATAGCAGGTTAACGAGTATTTTTAATATCTTTTTAGTACACTGTTCAATTATATGGTTCTATTGAACGGAATCCTGACAACTATTATCGCAGATTATATCCTTCGTTCATGTTGAATTTTGGAATACATCTCTAAACCCTATTTGAATTTATTTGCTACTATGCACGCAACATATAGTACAACCTTGCATATATATTGGCACTCTGCAACAAAAAATACATATTGTAGAATACTGGTTCGAATTTAAAGTGGTAATTTCCATGAGTTCAGCGTTTACCTGATGAAGTCAATGAAATTTAAAAGGTATCGCAGTTCAAAAATAGAAGCTATCAAGATATACGCTAAGAGAGCAAATGAAGATAACTGTTACGGACAGTTCTTTCACTGAGTGCAATTTATATGCTAAATGCATGGAAGTGATCTATCTAGTGAAGTCTTTCCGGTGCTCTTCTCCTTTATACAAACGTCAACTTCCCCGAAGATATTCACGGGTACCAATTATAAGGGCTCATACAGCATAATCATGAACACAAAACAATAATTATTGGTCAAATTTATAAGGAACAGTCTGCATTCTCATTATGTTTGAGTGACTATATATATATATATATATATATATATATATATATATATATATATATATATATATATATGGAAGAGAAAAAAGGCTATTCGTCTAGTTAAACGGTTTCGTTCTTATTAGGAACTTTTCAAGTACTGTTCAGAATATAAGAGTTTACAAATAAGTTCCGCCTGAATGTAAGACTATCCGTAAAATATAAATTGGTATATGACTTCAATTTGCGTGTAACATGTGGCAAGGGTGACGTAGTAGATATTCACGAATCCTAATCACATTTTCCCAGGTTCGTATCTCGTCCGCGGCAAATTCAGGACTGTAGATAAAAAGTTTTCATAAAGAATTAAACCAGTGTACTGGATGAATTGCCTTTTCTGCATTATGTAACGTCATGGGATTTGTGTCTATACCAAAATGGCAACCTTGATTTAAAAACAATCCCGAATTGTCTCAGTGGAAAAAAAACTTGCTTGTTCCGATCACAAACATTTTCAGAAATTCTTATAGAAAATATTCTGATAATTACTCTCCCTAAACCAAACTTTCCTTTCTGACTACTTGACGATATTTCTCCAATTCAAAATCATGGTGTACGGAAGTTGAACAATGTTTCTTAATTTGGAATGACAAATATTTGAACAGAGGTTTATGTAGTAAAACGTAACATTGCATCAGTTATTAATTCTTTAATTAAGATTGAAACTATCTTCTAAGATATTTGAAATGTTTATATTCTAGAAATTTATTTACCCGTTTGGCCTACTCACTTTTTCCCATGCCATATTTATAGAATAAAAATATCCAAATGGAAAGCTATAATATCAACAACTGTGAGGATAGTGGCTTTTAAATATGGAGTTGCAAATGAATATGCACTCTATTAATTTGTGAAAGAAATTTATTTGAAAAAGCTATATTTAATGCAAGAAACACGATATCTGCAAATTCGCGGCAGTAGTAAGTAGCAAACTTAAGTGAAAATTTGAAATATTTCTAGATGATTGAAAAAATCCGAAAAGAATTGAAACAATCTCTCACATAAGGTAGTAGTGACCAAAATGAAAATTTATAATTTAAGCACATAAAAGAGAAATTGAATGGGAATACATAAATGGGCACCTACAGAGTTCGTACCAAGTCATGCACTCAGAAGAGACCGGTTATTATATAAATTGGAAGCTGTTTATGTACCACATTATACATGGTTGACGTAAATAACCTGATAAATCTGTAAATTCATTTACGTATAGGCTATGAATAACATTAAAAATGAATTAGCAATATTAACATATCTAGGACAATACAGAATTAAGTATCTTATAATATCACAAAGCGGATGTTTGATGGGTCAGAGTTAATGTTCAAACTGAGCAAGAAAAAAGACAGTAGATCGAAATAATAGCAACTAATGGTGTAAGACAAAGAATTTGTTATATTAATTCCATAATGTTATGCATCAATTAACTAATTTACCATTTGCAAAGTCAACTCGAAATTTCACCGGATACAAGAACCGTTTTTCTCCTCACGTATCTACAAATGAGCATATATATATATATATATATAACTATATATATATATATATATATAATATCTATATATATATTATACTATATATAATGAAATGCGAGGACGAAACGAAAATTTAAAACAGGAGAGGCGAATATTGCGTGAAATAAGGAAACGCGACCCGTTATTTGCGTGCACCAGCTCCAGTTCAGGTCCAATTGTTGAGATAATGTAAGAGGACATGAGAAAGAACCGGTTCGCAGAAGACAGCGGATGCAAACAAATCGGATCGCAACCCGATAATCAGGTAAATGATCTATTCCCTTTCGCGAAACATGTTTCTTTTATACCTGTTCGCGTATCTGACAATTTTTTTCCTTTGAACATAAAAAGGGTTTTAATTATTTTATCTTAGCCTTCATTACGAAAGAAATAATAAATTTTATTTAAACTTGTATTACTCCAGGTGTAATTCTCCCTTTTTCCTGAAGTTTATCGGTCCTTTAGAAAATGGCAATCATACTTCGACCTTGTTTTCTCATTATGCTCATTGTTTGCTCAATATGCGTTACTAAGCCATTTGTGAAAGTGCGGTTTTTTCGGAAAACCAGTAAATAAAAAAACACAGCAAATATTAATCAAATAAACAAATACATCAAACTAAATTTGAATCGTATTTAAAAAAAATAAATTGAAAATTGTTGCCATTATGCTGTGAAAACCACTGGCGAGAGAATTGACGGTTAATTTTCCCAATGCTAGGAAGTAAATAAATACGTGCTGCACATATGTTTTTAAATATACCGTGAGGTATTTATTTATGAAAGAACAAATTTGTACTCGAAGCACGCATATATATATATATATATATATATATATATATATATATATATCTATATATGTAGATATTCTTTTTGAAATGCGAGCTTTAATAAAATTCATTGTACCCTTACCTATGTGCAAAAACAAAAAGAAATTTTATCAGATATAAGAAAATTTTCTTTCGCATGGTCTTCTCAAATATCTACTCGCGAACATATCTTTATATATAAATTGGAAAGCAAAACAAGATAGAAATACGTGAACAAAGCGAGTGTGAAAAATAGAAACCAATCAAATTGCGTGCGTCACATCCAGTTCAAACTCAATGCTTGTACGTGCTTCTTCTGCTTACATAAATCCGGCTGCAATTTGTTTATCCATAAGGCTTCGTATGTGGCTAGCTCCCTTTCGTTTTTGCATTTAGTAATTACTGTGAATGACTACATCTGGGTGAAGGCATCAACGTCTAATGGCTATCCCAGACAATTAATTGAATCAATTATTAAAAGGGAGTTAACCAGAAACAGACGTACTATGGGCCAGAAAAGAAAACCGTCTACCTAAACATCCCATTTAAGGAGGATGCAGTTTCCCGAATGGCACAAAAGAAAGTTGAAGCAGCATTGACACGCACATTTAATGCAGCCAAACTACGAGTGTTATTTAGGGTAACACACTTGCCTTTACCAGCAATCAAAGAGAAACAGCCGTTAATGTCGATATCAAATATTATTTACCAATATACATGCGCAAGTTGTCGATCAACTTACGTAGGCCGATCGACCAGACGGTTAATTACTCGAATGAGAGAACATTGCAACTTGAACGCCTGTTTTAAATCAAATGGTGAATACACGTCTGCTATTGCGCAACACATCATCGAAACAACGCACGTATGTTCTCCAGACGTAGCATTCAAAGTAATTACTAAATGCAGAAACAAAAGGGAGCTAGCCACATACGAAGCCTTATGGATAAACAAATTGCAGCTGGATTTATGTAAGCAGAAGAAGCACGTACAAGCATTGAGTTTGAACTGGATGTGACGCACGCAATTTGATTGGTTTCTATTTTTCACACTCTCTTTGTTTCACGTATTTCTATCTTGTTTTGCTTTCCAATTTATATATAAAGATATGTTCATGAGTAGATATTTGAGAAGACCACTGCGAAAGAAACGCAAATTTATCATATCTTGATAAAATTTCTTTTGTTGTTTTGCAAAAAATTACAATAGATATATATATATGTGTGTACAATGATAATAATATAATATATATATATATATATATATATATATATATATATATATATATATATAGTCGGCTTTGCCTAGATACAAGCAAATTGTTGTAGCTTGTCTTGTTCGTGGTCTTTCAAATAAAATAAACTGTTGATGACTCTTCGACTGTTTACGTTGCGTGTTTGTTTTTTAATATAGTGCCTTTTCCATATGTTACTAACTTTTCTGACTTCAGTTTATGTAGAAATGAGAAATTCTTTAATTTAGCTGTGTGCCTCGATTCAAATAGCTGCTTTTTCAGACTATGCCAGGCCTTTTCTAATCAATCTCTTTATTATATTTACGGGTGAGTGAAAATTAATATTAAGCATTAATATTAATGTTTATCATCCTCATGCGCCAAAATAAAATAAATTTTTATATTTTAATGATTTTAAACACCTTTTAATAATTTTTATTGCCATTCAAATTGACAGCGACTGCCTCTCATCGTATCAATAAATTAAACTCTTTTGATTATTAGGTCAAGTTTTCCGAGGTGACGGAATGAATATTTTATCTGTTTGCACTATCTGTCGGATCTTTCGAATATTCGTAAACGAATATTTCTGAAAGTTGTTAACTAAGCAGTCATTGATTGCGCGGGTGCTAAAAACAATATTTCAATACAAGTTTGTGAGCTTCAGCTAAGGACCAATCAGTTTTATATTCTTAGTAGTTGCAAATCGGAGCACGACAACCGACTTACATGAATCAAAGCGAAATTCCTTTATAAATTAAGACAAATTAGATATGCTACTCTCACCTCTTGAAGACTCGCATACATTTTACTTGATTGGAAAAGTCGCCGGTACATCATATATTCAGTCAAAAAAAGTATTGCTTTCAATCTTCGCCCTATTTACATAAATAATACAGTTAAACAACCAATCATCCCACAGGTAATGAAAATAATTATATAAATCAAGTTTACGAGCTTCAAATTGACAACAACACTCAATATCTAACTAATTGTAGGTGTGACTTACGGTAGTCCAGCTATTTTGTAAAATTATTTAGATCAAGTGAGATTGGTGTTTATCTCAAGCTCGCAAACATTATTTAAATAATCTTTTTTACCACTCGCAGAATTAATGTTTACTCAATTGTACAGTTTATGCACATATGGCAAAAGTTGCAAAAATTCATGTTCGTAACTAAAATGAATTTATGCATCTAACATTATAAGTCAAGCACAATATATGCGAGACTAATAAAGGTGAGTGCTACATATCCGATTTTCCATAAATTATACATAAAACGCGGTTTTATACACATATATCAGCCTGCTGTCCTGATCCGATGATGATCATTGGAGTCGAAACATGTGGGGATGTTTGACTGACGTCAATTTTTCCAAGTTGTGAACTAATTACATACACTGAGATTAGTGTTTGACTTGACATCACATTATTTTATTTTTGTTATTACTTTTAATATTATTATTATTATTATTATTATTATTAATATTATTGCTGTTATTATTATTATTATTATATTTTCAGTTGTGGAATTTTCTTGATATAAAAATAATTTATAAGTGTATATCATCTCTGTCTACCTGTTTTAAACGTGGTTAGCCACCTACAATTTGAATTGTTTCACGAAATAAATGTATGAACCATTTTTAATAAAAATCTCTTGACTTCAGTAAATTAGTTATATATATATATATATATATATATATATATATATATATATATATATATATATATATATATATATACATATATATATATATATATACCAAGCCCGTAAATGGCATGATCACTATGGTAGTTGAAACGATACCTGATGCCAAACCAATGGTTATCGAGTCGGTACATAGTATCCACAAAATGGATATTAGAATATGCTCAATTTTCCAAAGTTTTAGAATTTCAACTGTTACTTCAGCAAATACATTTGCTCTGGCCTTGATCGGTATGAGTTATCACTTTTCGCGGTAAGGTTATTCATAATTTTGGTGAAATTTAGCAATACTTAAAATTCGTTTTTCTGGTACCACGTTCCGATTCGGCAGTTGTAGTGTCGGTACCATGTACCTATTCCTTAACCATATTTCTGGTATCATGTACTGGCACAACAGACATACAGTTGATACCTTTTACAAGCTTGGAATGTAAATAATATATAGCTAATAAGCTTTGTAGTCGCATTGTCAAATACTTTATATGAAGCCAGCTCAACTACTGCAGGTCTATACATTCCTTTACGAGATTGTCCGTCAATTTTTCTATATTCCTCAGCCAAATATATAGTGGGCATAGGGCGTAATACCGGCTCCTACTGATGAGTCGCCAGTAAGCACGAAACGAATGTGCACGAGATTATACTTTGCGTTCATGCCGAGTAAGGTTTATCCTTCTGGTAATAATTGAACTAATTTGTTTCTATGAGCGCAACACCTAATAGTTAATTGCATATATATTAACTCTTCTCAACAAACAATATTTTGGTTAAATACAATGGGATTGGTGTTTGCTTCAAGCTAGCAAACACGATTTAAAGAATATCTAAGCTGCAGCAATGCCGCGTTTTTTCGTACGCGGGTTGTAGCTTTGCACCAACAGTTTCACAAAGATCCGATTGATCCCAATTTCCCTGTCCATATCTGTTTTGTCTTCGAAATCGTTCATATTAACCACTGGAAATGCGGTTCTATCCAATTTTTTTTACTGGCTACGTTTCGGAACGTGGTTTCCCGTTCCATCATCAGGCCAATAGTCACATATATACACAGCACAGTTATCACAATAGCAGATATAAGCAAATTTTGAAGCCTTTGGAAGAAAGGAACGAATACACAACCAGCCCGATCGAAGACAAAACAGATACAGACAGTGAAATTGAGATCAGCCGAAACTTTGTGAAACTTTTGGTGTAATGCTACAACCCGCGTACGCAAAACGCGGCCTTTCAGAATATGAAGGTGGCACTCAGCAGAAATTCAAAAAATATCTAATATCTAAGCTTATCGGTTGTTGTCTGGTTTGTTAAATTTTAATAATGGAATAAAATATACTTATTACAAAATTTATTTGTTTATTTATTAGTACACTATTTTTTTGTTAACTTGTAATACTTCATAATACAGTCAAACATTTGCCTCTAAAATAGCGCATTTGTGGACCTGTCCCGTGTAGCATGTGTAATTAGTAAAAATGCAATTTGGTGTTTCCCAATAAAATCGGCTTTAATTCTTTCATAAGTCATTCTTATTAATTCCTGTGTTTTTAATTTAACACTCTTTGCTTTGGCTTGCGCAACGATAGGATAATATACTCATAGTAAAATATTAAACGCCCATTTTCATCCTAGACCTACCGGTTTATAATCTATCAAAGCACGTAACTTGTTGAAGATTTAAGTGAACATTGCGCATACTATGTGATATGACCTAATTTGGTGAAATATCTTATGTAAGAATAATCTTTATCATAACGAAAATTTTATATTCGGCTGCTGATAATCTCAGAGCAAATGCTGAAATTTTAATGATTTTCATTCGATGAGCGAATTTTTCTAATGGAGACATGGTAGTTTATATTTTAATTTTTAGATGTATATGAATATAATAATAATAATAATTTTTTAAAAATAAACATGGCTTATCGTGTTTTAACAAACGCAAGTCCAAAAATTCTGTATGCATCAGGAATAAATTTGTTGATAATTGTATAATAATGAATGACAAGCCACAAATAAAAGATTTAAGTATTGTATTTAGCTTATTGTTAATAATTTGGTGATTAGAAGTTGTGTAGTAGCATGTTGGGTCAGAATTGAACTTGTTATCAGTGCAGGCATCCGGTTTCTACGGCTTTTAAAAATTAGATAAGATTAAATTCTGCTTCAAATAGACAGATTCGTTAGCCAAACCAACAACAATTATCACCATTTACAAAACAATACAGAAGAATGTACGTATCTTATTTTTGTAGATTAGTCTATATGTATGCTCGAGTATAGATATTGATCTAGTTGTGTGGGTGTTTACAAACCTAAATAAACATTAGTGCACATACGCGCACATACTGACCTGCATACTTTTATATGTGCAACATATATTTTTATGAATAGATGAATCCTTGTATGTATATTGATATATTTGAATGTATACACGAAAGTAGTTCTGCGAGTATTTATGCCTGTGTTTTTGTATTTATGTACGAGTATACTTATGCGAGTATATACTGATATACCCATGTATCCACACTTTTACATATCCAATGAATTTATTTATATATATATATATATATATATATATATATATATATATATATATATATGAAGTCTATTGGCATTATTTTTATTATGCCTAATATTTTTTGTATAAACTCAATATTTCATAAGGTAGCAAAGGTAAATCTTTCAGTAGACGGGTTCTTTCCTTATTGCGAACTCTTCAAGTACTGTCCAGAATTTTCCGCAGACGAGATACTAACCTTGACACATTTGCGTTAAAATCTGCTATTCCATCCACTGTGCCACTCGTGTCACATACTACACGCGATTTGAATTCATATACAAAATTATATTCTCTAGCTTTCCTTTAGTTCAGGCAGAATCTGATGCAATATGGAGTTTACACCGACAAAATATATATTTAAATATAATTTGAATGATAAACTTTCGTGCTCTGTGCTGTCCTTCTTGTTGTGGATTTGGCCGCATTTATCTTGTGCGGGACAATAGATAGCACTCTTAGGTCGGTAAAATCTTGAATTTTGATCGTTTTCAGTTGCTCTGCTTATTGGCTTCGATTGATGGGTTCTCACTTGTCCCTTCTTTTTTGAGCTTTTTATCAGCTGATTGACTGAAAATGACGTTGGATCAAGATTTTCCATTGTTCTTTGCCCGATATTTCGTGACGTCATTTACAGTCTCATCTTCAGGGTTGGCACAATACGCACAGGAGTAAAACAAGTTGTTGTTGAAGTTTCGTGAAATGCAACTGATGAAGGCCTACGGTAAGTCTGGCCGAAATATTTTATCAGAAAGAAAACTACTGGAACAATGAAAACTGCGTTAGTCAAAACGCAGATCAGGTAAAGTTAATGAGCGATGTTTAGAGCAAAAAATGGCTTTTCGCTACATTTTATGTTTTCTGAGACGAATATATCGTAGACGAACAATTTATTTAACTGTGCCTTAGGCTATATTCTAGGTGCTGAATGCAATATCATGCTCAAACGCCTCAAAAAGGGATATGCTCAAGTAAATATTTAAGTAGCAACAACATAATTAAAGTTGAAATTAAATGGGTCTACTTAACGACAAGCGGATAAATGTTCACAGACAAAATGTTCAATGCCACGTAATTTTGTTTTTCGTTTACTTAACCAATTTGCAACAGCTTGAGGACGCGTGAAAACATTTCCCTAATTTCCTTAATTTAAAGTCGTTACAATAGTTTATTTAAATTGTATTCACTACTCTGGATTACTTAATGCTTACTATAAACACGGTTATGATCTTGATCTAAACACTTCATACTTTATGCAAATACATTAGTCAGTATAAAATAAGAACTGTATATTTTTTAAAAAGCAAATCATTCAGTTGACCGGTTTCTGAGGCATTATGTGTAGATGAAAATTATTATTTTTATTAACCTCAATCTATACAAAGCACCAGAAGTGAAAGAGTGGTCCTATATACTTCCGTTCTGAACTGATTTTTAAATTTACTCTTCACACAAATGCGGTTAGTTTACAAATTGTATACGAAACGTGAACACGCGTGAGATCAAACCATATGGTTATATCTTATACAATGCGTAGTTATTAATGAAATATATATAATGAGATTGGTATCCATATCAATTTTGCAGCCATGTTTAAAATATTTCCTATAGTTCTGGTTTCTGTAAGAAGGCTTTAATCTGAAACATAATTCCATTAAAATTCAATAATGATTTGGCAATTTCAGTTATGTTGTAGTATTAATGGTATTTACATAAATAAATTTGTATCGGAAAAGTGTGCTTTTCAAATCTTTTTTTCGGAGGAAATCAAAATCAACAAGTAATAAGAAAAATACTGATAAACTTATATTTTTATTAGTAAAACAATCACTACATCAATTAAATGGTGAAAGACGAAATTGTTTCGGAATTACAGAAACAAAAGGAGTATGTTGATTTATTATAAAAGCCAATTAGAATTTGTGTTTAAAAGGTCTACAAATATACCTGTTCTTAAAACAGACATCACATTAATTATCTATTTTTTCAGACGAAAATTCATCCGGCAGACTATTTTGTCGTCTCTATTATGAGATCTGTTAGATGTAACCGGTTTTAATATGAGTCGCAGACCAGTTACTGTCCAATCATGTTAACAAGTAGCTCACCAAATCAGTTTTCATCGACGTATTTTCCAAAAGTTTACCAGTTTCCGCTATAAATCGTCTAGTCAGATGTCAATACAAAAGCATTACATTTTTATTGTTATATGGCCTAATGCGTAGTTTGATTAAAAAGGATATATATTTTTTATGAGGAAATCGGTTGGTTTATAGGAGTCTGGTGAAAAAACTGATCCGGTGGAATGCAAAATATCCTTAAAAAACCTTGTCTGTCTTTCTCCCAGATTTCCACGATATCCGGTGAGCTTGTGAACAATAATGCACTATTCGGGAAGCAATCGTGAACTCATGCTCACGTCATTAGTTTTAATATCGATTTGAAAAATCTAAATTCAATTTAAATCAAGCAGGTTGAAATAAATAGAGCTCGGCTCTGGATTATTTTCATTGTGGATCATTAAAACATTAAACTTGTGGTGCTCAAATTGATATTTTACTCATATTTTACTCTGATAGGTGTACACTGGTGCAAATTACCCTTAGTTATACCACCTGACTCGATTCGAACGAGCACGATCCTCATTGAAACATAATTTCATAGAATTGGCAGCCAATATTTTGTTTGAAATTTTGAAGAAAGAAACTTGGCCTTCATCCCAGGATAAACCCAATAGTCCGTATTCGACAAAATTGGCTTATATATGATATTCGCATATTTAATTTAGGGAAGAATTATGGTCACTCTCGCAATAAGATATTACAAGGTTTAATAAATAACGTGAATTCTGTTAACATTTTGGTTCCTCTCCACGCAAAATATGAGCAGCCAATATCCCCATCAATCATGTTAGATACAATAAGCTTTGTCAAAACGACTTTCAATATTCCTTGCTGAATGTTCTTCAAAGTTAACTAAAAATTGCACATGTTAGAAAATGCCGGTCATCACGTTAATCGGCCTCATCTTTATTATATATATATATATATATATATATATATATAATTATATATATATATATATATAAATATAAATCGTCCACGCACACATACCTTAATTTTTTAATATAAAATATTCAAATACGACTTAACAGTTTTATTACTTTTCTTTAGCAAACAAACATGCAAAGGACACTAATCTTAATGGAAATGTACACTGGTAAACGAAACAGCAATTGCGCACCAAATTAAACAATTCAGTGAAATGTAATCACAACTAGACTTAACTCAAACGCTTTGTGTAGTCATAAATCTCACAGTGCTATGCGCCGCTGCTGTTACATAACACATTTGTAAGTGCACCTGGTAAACGAAAGGACAGTTTGCAATAGTGCTTCTGTGAAAGACTACATAAATGAGCATATTAATAAACGATATTGTTTGCGCAAGCAGTCCTATGTGGATTTTTTAATATTAAGATATTTATAATTTGAACTGAGAAAATATTCGTTCATTGAAGCATAAATTTGTTGAAAAGCAAATATATACCACGCAGTAAAAAAAAGTTTCTTTTAGACAAAATGCATTTGGAAAATTTTTGAATATTTCTATAATTGCTGCTCAAGTTGTCATAAAAATCTCGCTTTGAGTGAGGCGGAATTCCAGATGATATTAAAGCAAAAATAAAATTAATAGGAGTTGCGCATAGCCATAGCAGTTACTGGCAACTTTCTACATCATTGGTTACGTGGGCAGTGTTAAAAATTACTTAAATCAATGTTGCGACCTTGATATATGTATATAATGGAACTGGTGTTTACTCAAAATCGCAAACTTGATTTAACTAAATAAAAGATTTTGTACATTATTTGTATAAAATTAATTCGTTTGAAATATATATATATATATGTGTGTGTGTGTGTGTGTGTTAGGGTATGTGTGTCCTACTAGGTGTGTTGCCCACTTTCAGCTCGTTTTTCTATAATTTATGTATTTAATTCGACTTAATCCAAATTGATTTTTAAAATTGACCACATAAATTCCCGTATATCACGGTGAAGTTTATTTTTGAAAAAAATATGATTGTCTCTTTTAAATTGTATTGTATGAACTTGCTTTGTAACAAATTTATTTTGTAATACACGATATATTATGCAACTTAATTTACAACCGCATAAAATTTGCTGAACTAAAATGTATGCATTAAATTAAACGAGTATTTGCATTACCTTTGGAATTGGTTAAATTGTCAGACATTTATCTGGTTCGACTTGACTGTTTTTGAAACTAAATGTTATTGATGAACATCTTTATCTTATTAAAACTCTGTCTATTCTGATGACTAAATTCATATGTTCCAATACACTGATTTTAATAGCACAGAATGAACATTTTAAAATTCACTTCTGTATACGCAATAATGTAAGTAAATTAATAAACATGAGATTATACGTTCAGTTCATGCTGTCCTTGGTTTTTTATTCAGTTCGTATTTAAAATAATTTGTAACAAATTTGCAATACATAATACCCCATTAATATAAAAATATTTATCCAAATAAAAAAAGTTAAATCCATCTAAATTTTTACATATAACTTTGATTGTTTTATATGTAATTTTCAAATTTACCAATTGATTTTACTCCGTTTCAACAACTGAATTACTGAAGAAATATAAATTATAAAACAATTTGGCCAAAATAGACAAAAATAACTAAATATATCAGGTTATCATGTACTATAGGAAGAAACAAAACTTATCATAATGTGGCATGACACCACAAGATCTATAGCTACTTCATTAAACTAAAAAATCATTTTAATTAAATAGTTATGAAGTACGCCCTTTTTATTGTGATGATCTCCAAATTAGGAATCATATTTGCACACTTTGCTTTTATTAAACTTTTACTGTATTTTATAATTTTACATTCATTGTTGCGGTTAATAACTATATATCATTCATTTTATTTTTGCATATGCAAAGGGTACTATTTATAATATATATCTCTTACTATGTATTCGGTATTGCCTACATAATAACAATTTAATTCGAGTATTACCAGAAGGGTATGCTATAGTCTGCACGGTCAACCAGTATAATCTAAATTACACGTGTGTTTCTTGCTTACCGTTGACATACCAGTAGCAGCTGGTTCTTCGCCCCATTCCTATGATATATTTGATTAAGAAATGTGGGACAGTTGGACGCTGCAGTCTCAAGCACGTGTGTAGATTCGCTATTAAACATGAAGCATGTGTGTATATGAGATTGTACATTTCTATTGTAGAATTCGGCATGTTCTTAAACAATTATTGATTGCGCGGGTGGTGGTAACAATTCTTTTAATCAAGTTTTCGTGCTTGAAGTAAGCAACAATCCCAAAGTATTAAACCAGTCGTTGAACAAAATAGTAAAACTACCGCCAGCCGCACGCACTGACGCGTTTCGACCTTCCCTGATCATCATTAGAATACGACGAAAAACTGACTATCGATGATCAAACCGCACTGCATACATATTGAAAGCAAACTTACATTTGCGGCTCCCACATCCTGTAGTCTCGCATAAATTGTACTTTACTGGAAATGACGGGTGCACAATTTCTAAACAGTCAAGAACATCAATTGTTTCTAACTTTCGACACACATATATATAGACAATACAATTAAGCCACAACTGATTGCACTAGTCAGTTTGTCGTCGTACTCTGGTGATGATCATGGAAAGTCGAAACTCGTCAGTGCGTGCGACTGGCGGTAGTTTTTTTATGTTGTTTCGACGATTGGTTAAATACAATGGGATTGGTGTTTACTTCAAACTCGCAAACTTGATTTAAAGAATTTTTAACATCACCCGCGCAATCAATAATTGTTTAATTGTATTGCCTATATATATATATATATATATATATATATATGTGTGTGTGTGTGTGTGTGTGTGTATGTGTGTGTGTGTGGAGAAAGCTAAAAAAAGTTAATGTTCGCGACTGCATAGAATTTGTGCAGCGAACACTTCCAGTCCAGTACAATCTATGCGAGACAACTTGAGGTGAGAGCCAAAAATCTAAGTTTGTTTACCGTTTATATGCTATGCGGTTTGTTCCTTGCTAGTCAATTTGCCCTCGTACTATGATGATGAGCATGGAAGGTCGAAACGCATCAGTGCGTGCGTCTGTCGGTAGTGTTGCTATGTTTTTCGACGACGGGTTTAATACAATAGGATTGATGTTTTCTTCACGCTCGCAAACTTTATTTAAGGAGTTGGCATATTCTTCCGGTCATGCCTGAACTTCCCTTTACACTATTTCCTTTATAACTAATACACCATTATTTTTAAAAATTTTGTTAATCGCTCATATTTGTTTTACATCACGGTCCGTTTAACATTAAATGTGTGCATAACAACAATATTAATTTGTCTCTGACAAGTTTAAATGCAATATTCGGCTGTATATGTCTTAATTGTATAGACCACAGCTACACTTAAAATTACGATAAAATTGGATGTAGTAGGCAGAAAATCTTTGCATTTTAAGTTGGTGTGCGAAAGTTTGAATGTAAATGTAATACAACCTATGCCAGAGCCAAGAACTACGAACGATAATGCAGAACGCGATCTATCTGGATGCATGCCACAAATTAATGTTTTTAATCCGAAATATTTTAGAAAGCAATTTCATTTACCTCTGAGAAGAAATATTTTTTGCGAGGCAACAACACCGGATTTAGGGCGATATTGCCTCTCAATATCATCAATCTTGTGTGTGCTGTCATTTTTGTCTTCATTCCACTTTCATTTATTGGTGTCTTCTCGCCAGTAAACGTTCGTCCATTATTCCTGTTAACGCGTGTCCATTTGAGCTTCTCATTTCAGCATAAGAAGAAGAAATATTGTAATATGATTGAAGTTTAACGTGAAAGGAGGTGATTTCTTACGATCAAGCTTTGAAGTCCAACCATAACGGCAGTGTCTCTAGTCTATGATAACATTGAAGTTAAAATCAACAGAATACTTATACAAACTTACCCAAAATGCGAATAAGTAAAAAGGTATTAGATATATAAAAATATTTTTAATCCGAAATATCTTCGTCTTTGACTCTAAAGTTTGCACAAATTCATTGACAACTAGTATTTTAACATTGCATTAAAATTGATGCACCCTAGTGACATTTGTTTATATACGGAATAGAATATGTAAATCTGACAAGTCTTTGACGAAATGTTTCAAATGATGGAGAGCTTTGGGGATCTTTGCGCAATTTTTTTAATGAAAAAAATAGGCATATACTTTTATTAGTACCTACTTTTCACTGAACTATTTGCTATTTTCTTTAGTTAATTAAGGAAAACTATGAAGAACGCTTAATTAGGTCAACTGTATACAGCATACAATATCAATGTCTAAAGCTTGTCTCTTGCCGGCATTGTAAATCGTACAGAAAATGACCTAAATTAACCCAATTCATGCTTTTTTTATTTGTATCATGAACCAATTCAGTCAGAATGTTTGCCGACAAAAAATGAACCGCTTTACCGTATCATGCGGTGATCGTTTTTTCTAAAACTGAAATGATTTTTTCCGCCCAAATAATTGTCTTAATCTCTGAACTCAAAACTGTTCATGATAATAAATTTATCATACTAATAGATGGTTAGCTTACTTCATATTTTTTAGCAGATGATGCCTCATCATTGTTGTACCCACATTTAAACGTTTTATTATTGACTGTGCATCTAAATTTCAGAAAATGTGTATTTATTTTAATGTTCTCTAGCTTTTGTACTCATTAAAAGATGCGGAGGCAATAAATTACGAGACATGCATTATTGAGTAAGGCAATCTTCGCAGGATGTGCATCCTATTCGGAGGCTCTTCGTATATTGCTATACAGCCAGACAAATCTGCAGAGCTATATGGTACTAAGTCTAAATACAGGACATGATTTGAACAGTAAAGGTACACCAAATCTAACCAAATGATAAATTTATGCAACTTTTGACAGGATGCGTTTTGAATAGGGACACTGTCGTAGGTAAAATTAACTATCTCTTGTAAGAAATGCAAGTTTAATGAGATAAGAGTTGCGATGGGGTCCAATGTCAAATATTAACGACTGTCCTGAGACGCATTGTCAACGCGATAATATTCCTAATTACTAACAGTGCCATTTCGTAGGGTTTAAACATGTAAATGAAATAAAAAATCTTCGAACAGGTCGGTACAGCTTTAAAAAACAAAGTTACAGATTGTTATGCTATAAAATTCCATAAATGTATTGTTCAAGTAAACTTAATTTGTAAAACCGCTTTCGATTTTGTAAATATTCGATAGGAAACTTGCAAATCCATGAATGTTTTCTCTGCGCTTTAATAGGATAAGCAAACTTACAAAAGTGAACAGCTTATCAGCATGCTTAGTGTGGCATAATTTATAATGAGGTTTTTCACGATTATTCGAGTAAGACTACTTATTTATGCTAATCTATGTTATGCGGATAAAATATCACTTTAATTTTTTAATGGATGTAAAATGATTTTGGTATAAATCGAGAAAATAGGGGTGGGCTCTAGCTTCAATAAGAAACAGGCAAATTATAACAAGTATAGGAAGTTCACAATAAAGTGTACATGTGTTAACGTTACAAACATATAAACACGAATGACTCTGAGGAAGTAGATTGTTTATCAAAATATTTGTGAAAAACATCGCATCACTTTAGCAAAATCGCGCGACGTATGTATCTGCTTTTCATAAAGGGTGAAAACCTGTTGTAAATTTCACGTTTAGTGATAGAATTTGCGATGGAAGTCTGCAATTAGCTGGAAAATATTTTTTAATTGAAAAAATCGACGAATATTCCGAACATTTGCTGCGTTTGTAAAGGAAGAATTAAGTTTTTTTTTGGAAGGGATTTGGTTTATCTTGAAATAAATATGTCTTTAATAGTTATAACTAATCTTATTGTAATTAATATTTACTCTAATAATAATCGTCATAATTAACGCAATTCTTTAAATCAACGCCCTGATAGACAGAAGGGAATTTTTTTGTTGTGATTGGTGGATTCACAGTATTGTTCAGCATCTATTATATGGAATTTCGGATGCGGGGAACAAAATTGGGAAACCAAAGACAGAAGCAGACATCTTATAGATGAGCAGGTGAAGCAAATTAAATGATTACTTTCCGAGCTATTTGGATTTAGTATCGATTTAAAGTAATTCTAGACACGAAAAGTTTTTAGAATAATTGGCAGTTTTTTTCGATTAAAATTTAATTTTTCAACTCAGTCATAGAGATTCAAAACGAATTAGTATCCCTTGAGATTAATCTAGTTAAAAAATATTTATGTACTTAAAGAAAGACATTTAAATAAATAAACAAACTCATAATTAAATGAAAAGGCATAAAAACTCCTTTATTAAGACGCCAGATATTCCTATGTATACACAAATCGTTGAAAAAAATTCTGTAACGGGCTCTCAGTGCCTAGAAGCAAAATATGTGTACGTCTGCTTGAAACAGATCAGAAGTAGTTGTTTGTTCGTATTTAAACAAATTAATTCGTCAAATGGAACAAATAAGTGCGATATTGTTTATTAAATAATTACTAGATCCATTTCTCGTCTGAAATTTTTCAGAGTTCCATTTCGTGTTCCTCCATTGGTCCGCAGCTCATTAAAATCTGCAAAAAAAATAAAAAAGCATCTGTGAAATTTTAGTTAAGATGTTCTATTTCTACCTATGTTTGAATAATCTCGAACGAGCTAACTAACGTTTCATAAGGTAGACATGTGTCACGGATGTGTGGTTTGGTGTGTATACACAATTCAGTTAAATACAATTAAACACACGTGAAAAATAAACTAGTGAGATGCACATTCATAAGTAAAAATGAATCAGTTTACATCAAATTTCATACTTTGTTTATTTGCTTGCTTTTCTAACTTATGATCAGCCAAGGAAAGAAGAAGGGACCCAAAATTGAGCCCTGAAATTAATCCGACGAAAAAACGAATTGGGAAAACTCACTTACTAAACAAGTCAGGGGCCAGGTTATTCAAGTATTTTTCAGTGTTAAAAAATCTTAGCCAAACCAATGACAAGAACACAGACGTTTTCAAGCAGCTAAAATATCAAAGAGAACTCAACTACAAAAAAGTGTCTCCTCCTTGGGAATAAATTCATCAGTTGTAGAAGAAATGGGTTGTTGATTCTGAACTGTTGGCAACCCGCTTATTATTGTATTAAGTAAATTTATATATATATATATATATATATATATATATATATATCTGCAGCCAAATATTGGCCAATGTTGTGATATCTAAATGAGGACATGCGATATAACTGAGCGTGTTAAATTATTTTCCAATCTTCATGCGGTGGATATATTCCGCTTTTTGTTTTCCTCAATGGCCACGGATAAAATTTGAGGTTTTGTGGATTTTACAATCAAGAGCTTTTTAGTGATGCCCCAAATAAACCCAATGGATTTATGATATCAATAATGATATGAAATATTGACTCACCATATGCAGTAAAATGGTAAAATTCATTATCATTTTTTATTAGTAAGAAAAGATGTATGTAACGAAATAGGAAATTAAAAAATGAAACTTGAGACGAAATTATAATGTTACTTCGTGACTCACTGATACTGTTATTGGCGTCTTTTCGACCTTCATATTCGGAGTTACATTTTCCTAGTTCAAGCTGTCTTATAAACAGACACTTGTCGAATATATTTGGATCTAGGTCTTTTAAAATTATCAGCTGTTCAATTTGATGTCGTCATTTTTAATATGGACGCATTATTCAACATGATACAGACAAAGGCGTGGTCTTGAAACATGCTGTTTCGAAACTATTCGCTATGTTTTTTGTTGTAGCTACATTTAAATAAAACTTGTTAGCTGCTATTCATGTTCATTGGTTATATTAACTTGATCATCTTTCTGATGTGTAAGAATATCGACCGTATTCATTATAAATTTTATTACAAAATAAAACATGTGATCCATACTATCTTATTCATATTATGCCATCTCAAATCAAACGAAATATTCTTTAAAATCTAAATCATGCTTAAGGAGCATTAGCATGAAATTTCTACTTTATTCGAAAAGTATACATAAAACTTATATTCTGCTCAGCAACAAACATTTGTTTACTCTATATTTCGTCTGAAAGAAAGTGATTTTAATGAATCGAGAACGAAACAATATTCATTAAATGAAATAATAATTAGAATTAGGTGCATGCTTGTTAGATCTTCTTACCTAGACAATGTTAACCAATAATAAACAAGTTTTAGCTTTACAATAATAACCTTCGACTTAAATAGTGTTACTAAAAGAAGGATTTAAACTACGACGAATGTGTGATATTGGCTGTAATTTCTTAATAAGGTTTTTCAATTCTACTTCGACTTAAACGAACATTGGTTGCGCGGGTGGTGATAACAGTTATTATAATCAAGGTTGCGATCTTTATATAAACAACTGACCCTCTAAGTGCCTACATTTTTCAGTATAAACTAAAAAATTGGGTAGTGTAGACTGGTTTCGTCCTAATTAGAAACTCATCACTTACTGGTCAGAATTTGCTGCGGACAGGTCGGCTCAGTGATTAGAGCACTAGATTCTGAAGCAGACGGGCCCAGGTTTGAGCTCTGAACGTGGCAAATTCTGGTCACTTCGATCTCACTGTTATTATGAACTATTGATTCTTTGAAACAGCCGCACGCTATAATCAGGTGGAGTTAAGTAAACGACAGAATCAAAGGCAAACTGGATTAACGATAAAGCAATCTTACAAGAAATAAGCTTTTGTTAGGTGGTTTATATAATTTGGTTAACATTATATCTCCTCCAAGACGTGCAATATACGCGATGAGCCATAAACAATACCTCATACTGATTAGATCTGCTAATGTTATTGCGAACTTGTGTTTAGCTAAAAGACCACCAGTGCTAATAACATTTCGGATATTCTAATTTAAACAAATTATAAACGTTAGGCTAAACATTTAAACCAACAATACTCGACCACGCCACTTTGGTTTGATAATTGAAAGATTTAAGTTTATGACTATAAATCCTTTCAGTTACTGAATGCTATTGTAATTTTAAACATCGTCAATTTTGCTAAAATCTAAAAAAACCCGTTTGCAATATGAAAGGTTGCACTGTAATGGGACGTTCAAAAAGTAAAATTGTTAGTTTTTGCTCACTAAATAAATAAAATTAACTAAATATTATCTATATATATGCCAAACTTTAACGATTCTCTTGGTCGTTAAAAATACCTGAATTACCTTGATTTTTGTCCAAATGACTCGTCAGGATCGTTAGAGTACTAGCACGATGAATGTATTTTAATAACAAAATTTCAAACAAACAATAAACAAAGAAGAAATTGAGGCAAGAACTGAGGTTAGAAAATGAAGGCTAGCCAATAATAAATGGTTGAATGAAGATATCGCATATATTTTTGAAGGTTTAAGGCACATTCTTTATTCAGTAAAAATATTTATCAGCTTTCTAGAGCTCAACAATGTGCATGCTTTTAAATGGAGCCGAATCAGTTTTCAGTATATATGCATAATGTTTAAATATTGGCCTATGTTGACATAAAACATTGCTGCCATCAGTTTGCAGAAAAAAAGTATTAAATACATAAAATGATGAAATTTGAAATTTTAACAGCTGTTCAGTGCACTTTGTAACTAATCAAAATAGACTGAAGCTAATAGCACATAGATTAAAACGAGCGAGCCAAAACTGGCCATAAATTAAGCAAACTGAAAATTGGCAAGGGTTACGACAGCGTCACTCTCTTTTAACAATGTATACTAAGCGAACGTGTATAACTGTCTTTTGCGGTGCCTCAATGAATCTTAGTTTCAGGCAAGTTGTTGTCGTAAGACAGGATTAAGGCACACGTTTGTACGATTCTGCAAACAAATAAACCTTCAATTTATGTTTAAGTCGTAAAAGTCAATTGATCTGACGTTAGGCGTCACCTGGATTTAGGAGCGTGTGATAAGTAATAGACTAGCTTACCTTTCAGAAATGAAATATTAGCTGCTGAATGAGCCAGTTTTCTCTTGTAAGCTAGGGTTTATAACGAGTTATTTGCTGTGATTCTCGCAGTCTAGATATATCTGAACGATTTAAATCTTATTTCTTGAAACGTATAAAATTGGCTTCTTTGTTAATAAAAATAATATGTATCACGTAATTGAAATTTAGTAGTATGTAAACTGAGGAGCAGGCATGAATTAAAATCTGATCTAATGCGTTATATTACCAGTCATGAAACAGCGTTAAAACAAGCATCTGCTAAGAAACTTTGACGCGTCCTCATTAAAAGACGAATGAAATCTGACTGACTGGAATCAATCCACATCAAACACGCGAGAGGTTTTTATTTTCTAACCAGAGTCTCTCTTCTCTACGAGCTACACATAGGCATGTATGTTGTTTGCATTGCGTTTTTATCTTTGACAGACGCCTTTTCTACGTAGTCTAAAGCCGAAAAAAGGAAGGCCGAAAAACATCAGCAAATTAATTTGACTTAGAGTTATACTACACGGTGCAGATGCTTACATAAGTTTGGTGTTAATTCACTCCAAATGTATGTCGATAAAGCAGATTAAATTGGCCAACTTTATCTCTCGAACTCATCATGACGGATGTATCTTGAATTCGATATATTTGATTAAAAAAGCACTTTTTGAACTAAGAAAGACTGTATTTTTCTACTATGCATCAACAAATATGAAATGGAAGTTGCCATACACACAAACAAATATGGTCTGACAATTTAAGTGTGATATGTTTTGTATGTGAATTTGTGTGTGTATATGTGTGTGTGGTCACATACCTCTGGCTTTTTTATTTTTCTCTAATGTAGCCAATAGATTTAAAATAATCAACACATTGTTCTTCTAAATAAACAATTTAAAGAGCCAGAGATCTTAATTTTGCCTGGATTGGGCAAAAAACATGGGTCATTCTATCATGTTGCATGAACGTGCTTTTGGAATAAATGTATGCTTTAACAATTCGAGTTTTTTCTTGGTTTAGGCACTGAAGCCGGAAGTTAAAGCAGCAAAAGTTGCAAGATGTTTTAGAAGAAACAATTTATATTTTGCCACATTTGTAATTAAAGAGCCTGCATAAAGGCATGAAAAGTTGGCCCTGCCTAGAATATAAACTATTATCCTAATTACCATTGTAAATTATGCGTCTTGACTTGAAGAAAGCATTGAGCTTCAGATAGCTACATTGCAGTAAATGTATTCTAAGGTAACTCGCTGCATCATTAAACAATTTATTGATAATCGATGGGATCAAAATTAACAATCAAACTTGGAGTGTCAAACAAACATCCTAACTACGTGGAACTGAGACGGTCGACTATTCGATTTCCACTAGACTTGCGTCTGTAGTCTATTATTGTAAAGTACACATAGTGGACTTTTGAACCTTGTTTGTTCTATCCAATACGTTCTCCGATATTGCAGTTGGATGTCACTTAACTGTCAAAGCCAGATTCGGGAGAAAGATTAGAGTTTCGTTATAAAAGACAAAACTTTTTTTGATGAGAGAGACAAAACCATTTCGAGATTCAATATTTGTAAGCAAACGAAGACTTGAGTGTTAACATTTACCATTTATTTAGCAATAATTTTACTTCGCATTAAAAAGCGACAAGATTTTACTATTCGATCGTTTTGCTACTTCACACGGAGCAGGTAGACAATACATTATTCCTTTTCTCTAAGATTTTCAGCCTTTTTTGTACTTGCTCGAAAACGATCATTAGAAACTACTCTAGTCATTAATTAATCACTGATTGCGCGGGTGGTGGTAATTCCTTAAATCAAGTTTACGAGCTGAAAGTTAACACCAGTCCTATTTTATTTTGCCAGTATGTGTGACTGACGGTAGTTTTGCGATTTTGTTCTACGACTTGTTATATACAATGGGATTGGTGTTTACTTCAAGCTCGCTAATTTGATTTAAAGAACGTTGGTCATTTCTTGTATATTTTTAATTTATGTTTATACCAAGAGAGTAAATGACAAAGAAATAAATACATAAAAGGAATAAAAGTCAAATAGAATAACTAAACGAATATTGATTGCGCGAGTGGTGTAAACGATTATTATAATCAAAGTTGCAATTTTGGTTTAAAAATCAATTCCATTATATAAATACATTTGTCAGTATAAACTAAGCATTAAATAATGTATAAAAGGCAATTCATTCAGTAAACCGATTTTGTCCTTACTGGGAACTCTTCACGTACTGTTTAAAATTTGCCGCATACAGACGTTCCTAGGTTCGAGTCTTTTGCGCGCTAAATTCCGGATAGTAAGTGAAGAGTTCACGATAAAAGCTAAACTGGTTTACTGGATGAGTTGCCTTTTCTACATTGTACAACGCTTAGTTTACACCGATAAATGTATATGCATAATGGGAAAGGTGTTACTATCAAGATTCCAACCTTGCTTTAATTAATTGTTATGAGAGCCCGCAAAACCAATGTTCATCTAAATATATAAATGTTCAATTCAATATCACGTCCCCAGTTAGCGTGGCTCCTGTTCTATAATGACAGATTCGGGATGGTTATTTTGAATTTTAAGTCCAAACGTATGCTAAATATGCTTCATCTAAATGAATATGTATGTATATTTTTGGACCGGTATTAATATTAAGATCGCAACTTTGATTTAATCAATTCAAATTATCTATTTTATGAAGATATCGAATAAAGCCAACTTTATTTTTCATTTTTTGAGTTTCGTTTAGCAGTTTAAATTGGTGGATAGTGCGATTCCGGGAAATGTAATTCAATAATTCTATATCATAATTTGAAATTTTGCTCATGAGATCGATTTGAAAACTATTTTTACAATATTTGTGCATTTTATGCAAATAAATGTTAACTATATATGCATATTTTTTCACTTTTTTAAATTTTCTTTAAGTTTTACCAATTAGTAAGGTAAAATATTTTAAAGTTAAACAGGACTTTCAATATGTGTGAAACAATCAGCTTTGCAAATTAAAAATCTCATATTGTTGCGTGACACAATTTTGAGAATATTAATATACCATAACAAAAAACTTTCTTGTTTACTAAAAATTAAAGGTGTAAATTATTTTATGTTTCGTATACTTACTTATCTACTGGTAAAGATGTTATATTGCTCTTAAGGGAACCATGCTGGTTCAAATCTCATTTGATGAGAAGGTGTTCAACTATTATTTTCTCACAACACACAAACAAGTTACATTTATTTAGTTTTTCAAAACTGACAGACACGGTGAATTTAATTCCATGTGGCATTCTGTTTATAATATAATCTGCAGTTTCATCTATCACTTCTTTCTACATGGATACTGATGATGATTGTACCAACGAAGATTGTGAAATTTAACCGTGTACAAATAACCTATTGCTCAAATTGTATTTCTTTTATGGTCTAACTACAATCAACAAAACGCTTTGCAATGTTTTTCTCACTATAAATAACTATTATAATGCAATCCATAAATATAAGTTTGCACAAAAATGATCCCAATATTTTGGCACATGAATGTGAACTCTAGCGACGTTCACAATAAAAGATTTTAAGTGCAGAATTCATATTTAGTAACAATTTTCACTATAATAAGGCCATTCTATTATTATTCTACCAAAGCTTCTTCCAACAACCATTGAATTTTCGTTTTTTTCTTTGTCCGCCCAATTATTTGCTTAAACCCATCTTCATTAAATCTTATTCAAAACCGTAAGTAAAAACGGAAAATACTAAAATATTTAGATACCTTTCGTTGGGTAGAACTAATATATATGCAACTATGCATTAATTGTTGTGCACATAGTAACAAATTAGTTCAAATATGACCAGAGGGATAAACTAAAGTCAGCATGAACGGAACATATGATCTCGTGCCAATTAGTTTTCTGCTTACTGGCCACTCATTATTAGGAGCCGGAATTACTCCGTATACCCATTATATAAATGGGTGAGGTATGCGGGACTATTGGACAGTAAAATCTCCTATACAAATGTATAACCCTGCAGAAGTGAAGCTAACGTCATAGAAAGTCTTCGATAATGCGATTTGAATGTAACTGCTTGCGCAGCCAATATTCGTTTATTCACTCGCATTGGTTAGATGTTTTCTTTATTTAGTGCAAATCTTCTACAAACGTTATTTTGCTAATAAGCCAGTGATTTGCCACATAACCGGATGTTTTGGGTTAGAATTGCGCCAATATTCCTAATTATCATAAGTATAGATGCTGCATAATATAAGTCAACAAAGGTAAACTTGACTTAACAAGATGTCGCATACTAAATCGGTTTTATTGTTAGTCAGCTTAAATGGAATACAAATCTATGGTACATCGTAATCGGTTAAGGTGAAAGACATAATCTCACAACGAGAACATTGGTCATGGGTAGCAATGTGACATACTGCGCAAGAAAACAAATTAGGAATTCGTAGGATTAAATTTGGCTCCACATAACTAATTTACGTGCATCTTCTGAAACTGGTTGTACAACGCATTACTTGAAAAAGTACAATTTTATTCTTAAATCAGAAGCTGAATAAATTTGAATCGAGTATATAGTGCTGGTTTGCCTAGCATAATACTGATTTGCACGTCGATGCGATGAACTTGGCTACGAAGAAATCCACGGTCTCACAACGAGAACCAACAAAAAAGAACGATAGATTGGCTTTTTCTTTAGAATTATAAAATCAATTCAAATGAAGCATTATGCTAGCGCATTGACAATACTTTTAACCTTCGGGCTACGTTAAGCATTCTCGTTTTTAATCTGACTTCGAAGCACCTGTATAGTGGAAAGTTGGCTATAGCGTGTTTTTATAATTCCGTCCTGATTTTTCCTTTTAATTTGTCCAAATATGAAATTTAGCACACTCCAACCAAGCATCAGTCTGACCAAAAGGTACTACGTGCATATAAACATTTGAGGTTTAATCGCACGTGTCGTTCTACAATGACAGTTCATCAGCCCAGTGCAAAAGTTCTAGAAAAGAAAAGGGGAGAGTTATGGGCAATACGAGACAACCTTTCGTTGACTGTTTCAAATACAATATGGATCTTGATTGATCACTAAAAGTAGAAGCAACACGTACAGTGAGCAGGCACCGCAACTTCTACCTGTGCCGACGAAAACAACAACATTGGCAATAAAATATATATATAGGCAAATCAACTGGCAGCAAACAGATTTGCCACGATGCGAATCAAGACTACCGGCTTAGAACAGAACACAAGCTGTCTGACTGTCAACAACAGAAGCACACATGGGCGATACGGAAGAAAAATAAACGAACAAGCAAAAGCGTCTTTCTGAAACACAGGTGTGCATATTTTCCTCTAACGGACGGTATGTTGAGTCTGGTTCAATAAATAATTAATACGAAACGAAAGGCTACATTTAATCATCGAGAAAACAAATAATATAAAAAAGGTTTTGAATTATTCACCTACCCTTAAATTAAAGTCACACACAGGTATCACCAATATTATACAATTTCAATGAAATTGCATTCGTTATTTTAAATACAATCTATGCTCAAAATGAAGTCAAATTTACTCTTCGCCTAAGCGCCAACGAAATATTTTGGTACATTCACGCAGGTAATATTAACAAAAATATTTACTTTCAATTATTCAATGAGTGAAAGTACTTCATACTTACTTAATACTGATTTATTAATGGTGTTAACATTGGCCATTATTTAAATATATATAGTTAGTACGGAATAGCTAAAAATTGCCGATAAACAACATAAATTCTGCAAATATATTTGAAAATAATGTACTGGTATTGCTTATAAAGAATTTTATACACTGCCAAACGTGTTTAATTAGTTTAACCACAATCTATAAATCCTATAAAAGTTTTCTTGAGTGTCTCAATTATCTATTCATCACAGACTGCAGTATTTGTGCTATAAAATATTGAAGCATCAGTAACAAATTTCTTAGAAAATTTATACATCATAAAATTTCCACAACATACTGGTAGGTGTAATTTGTCTGATAGTTGTGTAGCCGGCTTCCCCATAGAAATTTGTAGAAATTTTGAAAAAAATAAAATGAATTTTGTTAAAAAAATCAATGAATTTAATTATATGTATATATATATATATATATATATATATATATATATATATATATATATATGCGTGTGTGTGTTTGAATGAGTGTATGTGTGTATGAAGGGGTCCAATGTCCGTGTTGTGAAATTTGTGTGCGTCGAAATTTCCAAAAACAGGTACGTATTTCATCATATAATTTGATGTTCACTAATAAAGCTATGGTCATAGGGCAGAAACAGGTCAAAATGAATCAATAACTTTGCTACTATAATCTCAATTGCAAACAGTGTTTCGTCTCTAACAGTAGCATTATCAAGTACAATAACATCAACAACAGAAATGTTAGTAACACCAAATTGATTCACGGGTGTAATATCATCAGGAGTGCCAAAATATTAGTGGTATTAGCAAGAAAAAAGTGGCCATTTGGATTGAACTCGTGTATTAAACTTCATCGCCTACAAGTAAATACTCAATTTATAATAAATAACGGACAGACCACCAATACGTAAAAATCAAATTAAACTTTGTCAAATTAAAAAATAACCTTGTCCTATTCTCTTCTCAAGTATCTGCAAATTTAAATAAACACACACACACACACACACATATATATATATATATATATATATATATATATATATATATATATATATATATATGTATATATATATATATATATATCAGCTGCTTACCTGAATGACGTTGGAACAGTTTTTCACTCTTCTTCATTTCGAAATCTATTTCCAGTCCTGCTGGGACATTAGAAGGTAACAGATGATCAGAGTAAATGGCATCCCTATTCAAGACGATATATTTATATTTGTTTCAATTCCAGTATTTTATTGTCTCCCTATCCGGCCTCAAGGCCCGCATTGTAATGCATAAGGTTAAAACTTGTCTCTATCCTCTTCTCAATTAATAACCACTCATATAAATCCCATAAAATTACCAAAAGTTCGAATAACTATAAGCAAACATTATGGATAGATATACACGCCTATCGATAATGTCCATAATTTTAATTGCTGTTCCCGACGCATAGAAGTATCAACAAATTTTTTCTAACTTCAATATAGCGTTATTCCTCAAATGCCCCAGTTTACCGAATCCCATCCTGTTTGCAATAGGTTATAGAGAGAGAAGGTTTAATAAATCTGTTGATAGAATCTATAGTATTATACTATCGTTTGGACAAGACCTAATAAGGAACCTACACTAACCAAACGTCTCTCAATCAAATACACATTAATACTCTTATCCTGTATAAATTAATTTCTCCATTTAAATATCTGTGTCAAAACCATGTAAATATGTATATATATATATATATATATATATATATATATATATATATATATATATATATATAGCAATATTTTATATTTATTTAAATTTTATTAATTTACTTATTTATAATTATATATATATACACCCACATCTTATAAAAACATCCATTTATATATACGTCCACACGCTATATCTTATATATAATGGGCTATATATATATACATAGACATAAAAATAGATATATAAATATTATCAAAAGCGTTTTGACTGATATAATTTATCCGTTGAGGGACTCACAGTGTTGCTTGAATGATATTCATACTATATATATGGTGTATACACGTATATATATATATATATATGATGGATATATAGATATTTATAAAAGATGTGGGAAGAACCCACATGGTTGCTTATTTTGTAGATATATACATGGTTTCGACACAGATATTTAAATGGAGAAATTATTTTATACAGGATATTAGTATTAATGTGTATGTGGTTGAGAGACGATTTCGTTAGTGTAGACTCCGTATTCGGTCTTGTCCAAACGATAGAATAATACTATATATTCTTTCAACAGTTTTATTAACCTCTCTCTCTCTGTCTATAACCTATTGCAAACAGGATGTGATTAGGTAAACCGGGATATGTGAGGAATACGGCAATGTTCAAATCAAAATTTTGTTGATCGTACTACGCGTCCGGAACAGCAATTAAAAATATAGACATCATGGATAGGCATGTATTTCAATCCTTAAAGTTTGCTTATAGTTATTCGATAAATTTCACCTTAGTAGAATACACGTATGTGTTTATAGGTGGTTGTGTGCTCGGAGGGTCACAGGGATACGTTTTTGTATACATTTGAGTAATAGAGATTAGGTACGAAGACCGGATATTAGGGAGACAATAAAAAGTACTTTTGAAATTAAAATAAATATAAAAATATTTTTTGAATGGGGATACCACATTTGCCACAAGTCGTGTTTTATTCCTCTGTGTATTTTGTCAACCCTGTAGATGGGACTGGAAATAAGGTCCCAAAAATTAGGAAAAAGAAGAGTGGTAAATATTGTTCCAACGTCATTCTCTGTCAAGCAGCCGATGCAAGACTTAACAAAGAAGGGACTAGTGAGAACCCATCAATCAAGGCTAATAATCGGAGAACCTGAAAATGTACAACATTCAAGATTTTACCGACCTACGAGTGCTATCAATTGTCCCGCACAAGAAAAATTGCGGTAAAATGCATAACTTATCATATTGGTTTTTTTCATACTATTACAATAATTCTGGTTTAGAAGATTACAAAATTTCATAATAATATTCTACACCAATCAGTGCATAAGCGATTATAAGAACCCAACATGGTAGATTAATGACAAAGGAAATAGATCTGGATTATATGTAATTACTCCGCCATTTATTGGGAATCTGCAGGTTAACTAAACTTATTCTTTAAAATTGAAATAATTTATAAACAATCGCCAAATACGTTAACAGAAATGTTTCCCAATACGATCCGTTTAAATTGTCGAGTGCGGAAATATAGAAGAGCAATAATTTTATTCATCATTTGCAATAAGAATTTGAGCATATATTTGCCTGCATTAAAAGGTTGGACAGTTAATGCCTGGGCGAACAAATAGTTTAATATGCCTTTATTCTATTTTTGTTTTTAAATCCGTTATTTCTAAGTTATATTTCACTTTTGTTAGATCTATCGTGTTATCGGTTAATTTTATATTATACATATATACTTATTCATTGATATACTTCAAATCTATAACGTCCAGAAGTTTCAATGTCAACAAGTGATAATAAGCTCTGCGACTGGATAAATACAATTGAATTGGTGTTTATGTCAAGCTCTCACACTTGATTTAAAGTATTATTATCATCCCCGAATCAATTAATAAATGTTTAAATAGTTTAATAATTTATTTCTTAACGAAATCAGTCAACAGTTATTTAAATGAGCTTGTGAGTTCAATTATCTGTCAGTGTTAGGTTTCCTCGCAATAGACAACAATTTTTATTGTTACCTGAATGACAAGTACTGTAATATAAATGGTAAATCTTGCTACCTACCTCCGAGGCTCCAACTTTTAAAAAAAAGTTAATATCTATTTTATGATTTCATGTTAATTTTTTTACATTTCACAATATATAAAGCGAATTGAAAGGTACGAAATATTTAATCTACGGATCAACTTCTTTGTTAGATCTTGATACATTGTATTAATTTGCTGCTTCTTGGTTCGTCTGATTTACGTGCTAACAAATGTACGTATATATATATATATATATATATATATATATATATATATATATATATATATATATATATATATATATTGATTTAAGCTATAATGCCAGTATATTGATTATAAATATTTTCCGTAATAACAAAACAATTCATCATGTTGTATAGGCAAGTCATCCAGTAGATCGGATTCCTACTTTATGTTAAGTCATCAAGCACTGTCCAGAATTTGCTTCCGATGAGACGCGGACCGAGGCACATTAGTTTCGTAGTCTTAGATTCTATCCACGGAACCTCATGTGCCGCCTACCACACGCGATGTTAAATCTAGTACAAACATTGGTTTCTGGTAAGCCTTTCCTTCATTTAGGACATATTTGGAATCTCTTAAAGTTTAGTGCGAACTAATATATAATCAAAATCCGTCAATTATACTTCAAATCATTATGACGTTTTCAAGCGGCGTGGTGATATTTGTATAATGGTAGATCGCGGGTGGCTTATTTGAATTTTATATCCTAAGAGATTTCAATTTGGTCCTATTTGAACGAAAATTGCCTTTAGTCTGAAATATGGGTGGCGCCGTGGATAGAGTCTCAAACTCTGAAGCCCCTTTTCGAATCTCGTCAACAGCATATTTTCAAAAGTACTTGAAGAGATACTAATAAGGACGACCCCGTTCTACTGGATTAATTGCTTTTGCAACTTAATGCAAAGTTCAGTTAATACTGACAGAGTTTATATAATCAAAATCCTGCCATTAGATTTCAAATCGATATACCTTTCCCAAGTGACACGGTGTCTTTTGTATAATGATAGATCTGTGATGATTATTAAAAACTTCAGGTCTCAAAATATTCCAAAAAGATTCCACCTGAAGGAAAGCCTAATCAAAAATATAAGTTGGTACCTTAATTCAAATTGGGTGTATTATGTGGCACGGATGGCGCCGTAGACAATCTTAGACCCCAAAGCTTTGGACCGAGTCCCTTAAGCGGCGAATTCCGGACGGTACTTGAAGATTTACCAACAAATACGGAACAGGTCTATTTGATTCTCTACCTCTGCTACCTGATGCAATTTTTAATGTATATTGACAAATATGTATACAATCAAGAAGCAAAATTAACAAATATTGAATCAAATATTGCGCAAAATTGAGATACGCCCAAATATTTAAATATTTTACTTCCTATCCAGGCTCAATGTCCGTTTATTTTATTGTTAATTGCGTAAATCGGGTTGCAATTTTTTGATCGTCATCACTGCAAAGCTTGTTGCATCATTTTTTCATTTCCTTCACTCTCTCAAAAGCCGTACCTGGTAAAAATGCATTCGAGATTAAACTAATATTCTGTATAATTTAACAATAATTGATTGCGCGTGTGGTGATAACAATTCTTTAAATCAAGTTTTCGAGCTTGAAGTAAACATCATTCTATCGGGGATTTAATTAAATGTCGAATCAATATACACTATTGCACGCACCGACGCGTTTCGACCTTCCATAGTCATTATATATATATATATATATATATATATATCATTCATAAATTCAATGCGGTTTGATCCTCGATAGTCAGTTTGCCGTCGTACTCTGATGATGATCATGGAAGGTCGAAACGCGTCAGTGCGTTGCGGCTGGCGGTAGTTTTGTTATGTTGTTCGAAGATTGGTTAAATACAATGGGTTTGGTGTTTACTTCAAGCTCGCAAACTTGATTTAAATAATTGTTACCACCACCCGCGCAATCAATTATTGTTAAATTGTATTGTTTATATATGTATATGTGGCGAAAGCTGCAAACAGTTAATGTTCGTGACTGCATAGAAATTGTGCAGCCGACATTTCCAGTCAAGTTCAATGTATACAAGACTGCTAGAGGTGAGAACCGTATATCTAAATTTGATTTCCATATATATTCAATGCGGTTTGATCCTCGATAGTCAGTTTGCCGTCGTAATCTGATGATTATCATGGAAGGTCGAAACGCGTCAGTGCGTTGCGGCTGGCGGTAGTTTTGTTATGTTGTTCAAAGACTGGTTAAATACAATGGGGTCGGTGTTTACTTCAAGCTCGCAAACTTGATTTAAAGCATTGTTACCACCACCCGCGCAATCAATTATTGTTAAATTATATTGTCTATATATGTTCATGTGGTGAAAGCTGCAAACAGTTAATGTTCGTGACTGCATAGAAATTGTGCAGCCGACATTTCCAGTCAAGTTCAATGTATGCGAGACTGCTAGAGGTGAGAGCCGCCTATCTAAATTTGATTCCATATATATTCAATGCGGTTTGATCCTCGATAGTCAGTTTGCCGTCGTACTCTGATGATGATCATGGAAGGTCGAAACGCGTCAGTGCGTTGCGGCTGGCGGTAGTTTTGTTATGTTGTTTGAAGACTGGTTAAATACAATGGGGTCGGTGTTTACTTCAAGCTCGCAAACTTGATTTAAAGCATTGTTACCACCACCCGCGCAATCAATTATTGTTAAATTGTATTGTCTGTATATGCATATGTGGCGAAAGCTGAAAACAGTTAATGTTCGTGACTGCATAGAAATTGTGCAGCCGACATTTCCAGTCAAGTTCAATGTATGCAAGACTGCTAGAGGTGAGAGCCGCATATCTAACTTTGATCTCCATATATATTCAATGCGGTTTGATCCTCGATAGTCAGTTTGCCGTCGTACTCTGATGATGATCATGGAAGGTCGAAACGCGTCAGTGCGTTGCAGCTGGGGGTAGTTTTGTTATGTTGTTCGATGACTGGTTAAATACAATGGGATTGGTGTTTACTTCAAGCTCGCAAACTTGATTTAAAGCAAGCTAATATACTGTTGTTTAGAAAGTGTAGTAAATACGGATTAAAAAATAAATGCGAGTATATGATAAGATAAAGGCTATCTCTCTTAACATTCCATTTAATCAGGATTTAGTTTCCCGAGTAACCAAGGTAAATGTGCAGAAAGCTATAACACACACATAAGGACAGCTTAAAAGTGCAGTTTATACAGGGAAACGCATTTGCCTTAACTAGCAATAAAAATGAAAGAGGCGTTCATAGCAACCTCGTCTGTTATTTGCCGACATACTCGAGTAAGCTTTCAATCAACTTCTGTGCTTCAATTGATCATACGGTTGACAACTAATATTGAAGACAATTGCCGCTTAAATGTAGAATGAATATCGAATGGTAAATACAAATTCATAATTTCGTAGCATTTTATGGATCCTCACACTGATTTTCACCAGTTGTTGCTTTCAAGATATTCACCAAATTCCTATACGCAGATGAGTTTGCATTCTTTGAAGCAATAATAAAATATAATGCTTTGGAGAAATCTCTCATGTTGGGGTTAAAGTTACTAATACCATTAAATCCATGCTTATTTTGTCAATCCATGTCACTTGTATCCATAAAGTAAATTTCTTCAGTGCTCACAATTGCTGGGTAATAGACACGAGTCCTCTTTGTGTAAATTTCTGACATTAACTTGATTTACTTTCCAGTCAATTTCAATGCATGCGAGACTGCTAGAGGTGAGAGCCGCATATCCAAATTTGATTTCCATATATGTTCAAAGCGGTTTGATCCTCGATTGTCAGTTTGCGGTCGTATTCTGATGATGATAATGGAAGATCGAAACGCGTCAGTGTGTTGCGGCTAGCGGTAGTTTTGTTATGTTGTTCGATGACTGGTTAAATACAATGGGATCGGTATTTACTTCAAGTTCGCAACTTTGATTTAAAGAATTGTTGCCACCACCCGCGCAATCAATTATTGTTAAATTGTATTGCCTATATATGTATATGTGGCGAAAGCCGCAAACAGTTAATGTTCCCTGACCGCATAGAAATTCAGCAGCCGACATTTCCAGTCAAGTCTACATATGCGAGACTGCTAGATGTAAGAGCTGCATATCTAAATTTGATTTCTATATATATATATATATATATATATATATATATATATATATATATATATATATATATACTCATGCGGCTTGGATCCCTGATAAAGTCAGTTTGCCGTCGTGCTCTGATGATGATCATGGAAGGTCGAAACGCGTCAGTGCGTGTGGCTGGCGGTAGTTTTGTGATGTTGTTCGATGAGTGGTTAAATGCAATGGAATTGGTGTTTACTTCAAGCCTGCACACTTTATTTAAAGAAATATGGACTGAATCGTATATTGCTTGCCCGATATTCTGCTGTTCCACGCTATCCATTGGGTCATTTGCTTCTTCAGTCTCTTAGTTCACCTTGGTAATTCTCAATGCAGCCACATATGGAGACATTTGGGCGTTTCGGTTTTAATGGTAGCCACCGCATCAACGTCCACACACAAAAGTATCCGTTCTTCCACTCGTACGGCTAGACTTCTCACTGTTGGCTCAAAATAAAAAACGCCATATGCCATGCCAGTTGTACACAAGATTTCTGGTCGACTGCATATTGATTTGGTCCTTGGCATAACTTATCGGCTGTTGCATTTTAAGCGCTAAGTCCACCAGCGCATACTTAACGTAAATGTTGTTGTACCTTGCACAGCGCTGTCATTATTAAAATTATTATTCCGCCTTTATGGTGTTTAAATGTGTATATATAAGTTCATTTATGTATTCATATGTAATGTGAGTATAAATAATTATATTTGTAAAGTAGATATATTATATACTCATGGAGAATGGTACGTACTTGAAGTTCAAAGAAGACATTTTTTGGCTTTTATATTTATATATATATATATATATATAGTTTGTACACAGAGACATATAAATATAAATATACTCTAAATGTGTTTCTTGACTGGATAAGTGTTATCCATTGAGGGACTCACGTGGTTGCTTATATGATATGCATATTTTATATGGCGTATACCCCTCCATATTTATATATATATATATATATATATGGATATTTATATCATTATAAACGATATTGAAAGAATACACATGGTTGCTTATATGATTATCTATATATGCATAAGATATAGCGTGTTGACGTATGTACAAACGGATATATATATATATATATATATATATATATATGATGTGGTTATAAATAAGCATAAATAAGTAAATAATATATATACTTACTGATGATATATTATCTACCCAAAGTGAATCGTATGAAACCACCTTGTTGCTTGCATGGAAACTTACGTATACATAGATATGTATATCGTTTGGGCACAAATATTTAAATGAAAAATTAAATTTGTAAAGGTTATGAGCATAAATATGTATTTGGTTGATATAGCATGCATTAGTGTAGGTTTCGTTTTCTGTCTTGTCAAAACGATAGCATAATTCTATATTATTTCAACAGTTTTATTAACCTTGCCCTCTCCATAACCTATTGCACAATGGATGAAATTAGGTAAACCGTGAATTCGAGGATTACTGCAATATGGTTAAAATAATTTTTAAAATTTTTAATCCTTCTACGCATTGGGAAAAGTAATTCAGAAATAGACATGTATGGGTCACTTATACTTATTATATAAATGTCACTTTAGATTACAGTACACATATGTGTGTATAGGTTATTGTGTGCGTGGGGGGGGTGATGTGTATATTTTCGTGCATAAATGTGAGTGTAAGGAATAGTTATTAAGACCGGATATTAGAGCAGACATTAAAAATACTTTGGGAAGTAAAATAAATATAAATAGATATGTGTTGAATGAGGACACCACATTCGCAACAAGTTGATTTTCCTGTGAGTATTTTGTCAAACCTGAAGATGGGACGAGAAATAAAGTCCTGAAAATTCTGGAAAAATTCGGAAATCTGGTTCCAACGTCAATGGGTGGCTTCAGATTGATGGAACAAATGAGAACCCATCAATCCAGTGACAAAAAAAATCTGTGCAGCTAGAAATGTAAAGTATTAAAGATTTTACAGACCTACGAGTGCTATCAATTGTCACCTTTATCTTGTTTAAGAAAACTTTTCTGACATTACCATTGTCAAATGCATCCAATTGCCCTCTTCTTTTAACTGTCTAAGCTTTTCAAACTATCTTGATTCCATCTACTATGTGTGTAACAACTCCATGCTCGTGAGGATTTTTGCAACAATGCGGCATTCATAAGTATGCATTAGGTATTTCCTACTTTCAAATAGTTTAATTCAAAAGGCCCAGAATAGTATGACAGAGTCAGCAATACAAACATCGCGCGCAAATGCAATTTAAAGTACGGCCCTAATGGGCAAAGCTAAAGTCGGCATAAATGGAAGGTTTCTACTCATTGGCACATGAGTTTTGTGCAAAATTCCTCAAAATCAATATATGTTTAGTTTGGATACGTGACGTTATTAAATTGTGCGTCATTCTATACGTATATAAAATCATATTGCTTGTTCCCTTTACAAGTTTAGTACATATCATATATTGTTAGTTGGCTTTTCAGTAACATTAATGAAGGTTTCATATGAAGTTCAGTCGATTTTTGCTTTAATACACACATATAGAAGAGCACACCATCTAGCTCTTCTACGTTTCGTAACCATTTATATAGTGCGTTGCGACTGGCGGTAGTTTTTTTATGTTGTTCGACGACTGGTTAAATGCAATGGGATTGGTGTTTACTTCAAACTCGCAAACTTGATTTAAAGAATTGTTACCACCACCCGCGCAATCAATTATTGTTTAATCATTCATAGAGTGTTTTTGATTTATTGTCAGCTCAAGCTTATGAACAACTGGTAGGCCCGAAATGCACATTTACATAAACCTATTAACGGGGAACTGTTTTAAATTTCTTAATCAAAATTAGAATTCAGAGATTTTGAATTTGTTAACTTAATTAATCAGCGACATATAACGTGTACATGAGATACTGCAAAAATTGCGTTGCTTCAAGGAAATTCTCCTGATGCTTTGGAATAAATCTGCACCACTTAATGTTACTGTAGGTAGTTCCTGACCTACGTCAATCGGCAGTTTCCCCACTGAGAAAATGGAAATTAAGTTACGTTTATTAAAGTCTTAGTAGCGTATTTAAGTTGATACTTTAAATAGTTTAAGCTTAAAGTGAGGTTTTAGAATATTCAAATCGTGTGGTTAAATAAAAAAACTGATCCTAGTCTATAAGTAACAATGTATTTTGAAATCGTAACTCGAAGAAAGATAGTTATAAACTTGACATAAAGACTGCCAGACAGACAATGGAGAAAAGCACTTGCATAACTTTCATAATTAAAATGTTCCAAGAAAATAAACTGCACATAAACTCAGTCTGGGAATTAAAGCTCAATCAGCCAGTTGGCATACTTAAAGCCATAAAATGAAATGCCGGAAAGAACTTTAAAATTTTAAAATGGCTAACATTTCATCAATGTGAGAATTGGTTTATGCTTGATAGGTGTCTTCTGAGTAAAGCACACATTAAATCTATTAAAGAGTTGTTTAAAAATAATAATATGGTATCTTCAAATTCAGCTAACATCTATCGGTTTTTCTTCATGTATTCTGAAAAATATAAACTGCGTTCTACATCGTGCACAGTTTTAGCTTGATGGTGTTCCAGATAGAACGCTTAAATTTGAGTAAGCGGCCATTGCTGAACTGAGCGCACTAGTGTTAGACGGATTGATAGATCCTAAAAAAGAATATATTCGTACATTCGCAATCTTAACGTACCATTTAATTAGGCTTAATGGACCTTTCAAGATTTTAAGCCATTTTATGTCTATTGTGCCAACGGTTGACGTACTAGCTGACGAGTTGCGGAATTGGCGTGTTGGTGCACTCAAAACTTGCCGAATGAAATTTGTAAACATGGCACTTAAGACAGATTTGAGTTTGCAGAAAATATTATTGATCTTAATGTCAAAGGTTTGTTAATATTTTTATATATTGCAGTGCAATATGTAACCGAAGTTCCTTTGCATGAATTTATTCAGTAAGTTCGTCAGTAGGTGGATATAAATCCGCATTACATTTTAAATCGAATTTAAGTTATAATCTTATTATTTCTGTGCTGCTTAAATGCATGTTTTGCTTTTAACCTTCAACAACGTTGGAAGATAGATGGTTTTTGTAGTGGAACTGCGTTGTTTTCATTATTAATTTTACCGACCATTGTAGAAAAAAGGCGTCTAAAAGTATTGGATATTCTCAGAGGTTATAAAAAACATATTGCTAATCCTAAATAAGATTTAAAAGAAACATGTTGCGAGACAGGAAATAAACAATTTACCTGATTTTCGGATTGCGTACCAAAATATTTGAATCCACTGTCATCATGATTTTTGCAGATATTCCGGGCTCCAATTACGGAGCCCTTTTTCAATGCCAAACACATCACACACTTAGTTGACAATCAATATGTCAAGCGGAAATATTAATTTAAACCGCCCCATTTATACTTGATTTTAGATCTCTTAAGCATAACGTTTTTTTATAAAAATGTTAGGAAAGTGTATGTTAAATTGGTTTGTGTATGTGTCTACATGTATACACTCTTCGCAATGAGATTACAGTGATATAATGACAATTAATGACAACTCACTAGATAAGCGTACGTAATTGGAGCCCGAAATATCTGCAAAAATCATGATGACAGTGGATTCAAATATTTCGGTACGAAATCCGAAAATCAGGTATATTGCTAATCCATTAATTTTATGTGAAAACTAAATTAAAATAGCCGATCTACTGGCTAAGTTTAATATGCGAATCGGCAACATATTTCCCAACACATTTAGTATAGAGCCCACTCGCCTGCCAGAATGGTGTCCACATGGTTGGAAACCCTGCGCAATATGGCATTGAGTCGAGCTGAGTGGCGATCTTGTTGCAAATTTCTAGTAGAATTATCTTCTTTAGATTCTTTTCTTAGTTGAACAGAGTTAGCTTCGGGGTTTGGTTTGGTATATGACGTAATATACTGAAAGGGCAGGGAAGCTGAATTACTAATGTTGCCTTGTCCTAATGCTGACTTGGCCACTTTGATGTTGTATAGAGGTTTAGTTTGCCTCATTTCTGTGTGTTATCTGGATAAACATACACATTGTAACTAGGTACTATCTCTCTCGCATAGTTCTTACTAATAACTATCGTGCTTAAATAACCATTTCTGTCGTTATTTTTAAAAATTTGCTTATGTTCTGTTTCTCAAAATAAAGTTATTATTAATAATATTAATAAGTTATTATTGGCTTTTGTAATGATGTGTATGATGATGATGATGATGAACATAAATGTTCATGGTTTAATATAGATGTGATACCAAATAATTTATCAAATGTGTCTTGCTATCACGAGCAGAATGTGAGAATCTAGCTAGACTAGAACTTCCTAAGGAGACAGTGGTGCGGCATTTTTAGTTTTGAACAGCTTTTATCCTGAGATGCCTTAATAATTTACCTATTACACGTATACTCAACGTATACCCCCCCTCATAAACAAATATTTGGCGGCTGGTTTCAAAACTCCATATCAACAAAGAGATACTTTACACATAATTGACAAAAAGGAGATATTATTTAAAAAACATTGATTGCGCGAGCTGTGATAAGCATTACTTTAATCAAGGTTGTTGCCTTGATATAAACACCTGACCCATTAATTACTTACATATGTCAGTATAAACTAAGAATTGTATAGTGTAGAAAAGGCAATTCATCCAGTAGACCGGTTTCGTCCTTATTGGGAACTCATCAAGTACTGACCAGAATTTGCCGCGGACAGGATACGAACCTGGGCACGTCTGCTTCGGAATCTGGTGCTCTAACCACTGAGCTATCCTGCCGCACACTACACTACACACAATTCTCAGTTATATACTAACTAATGTAACTTGGTTAGTCAATTTTTCCTTTAGGTGGAGCTCATATGGCATCCATTTAGACCCAAAGTTCCAACTAACCATGCCCAATCCGTCATTACTGAACAGACACCACATTACATGGGGAAATGGTATTGAAATGAACATTTATATAATTAAACGAACATTGGTTGCGCGGGTGGTGATAACAACTATTATAATCAAGGTTGCGGTCTTGATATAAACACCTGACCCATTAATTACTTACATATGTCAGTATAAACTAAGAATTGTATTGTGTAGAAAAGGCAATTCATCCAGTAGACCGGTTTCGTCCATATTGGGAACTCATCACGTAATGTCCAGAATTTGCTGCGGTTTAAGCTATGTCCATGACAAATTCTTTACAGTACGTAATGAGTTCAGAATAAGGACAAAACTGGTCTACTGGATGAATTGCCCTTTCTAGACTACAATACTTCGTTTATACTGACAAATAAATGTATTTAATGGGTCAGGTGTTTATATCAAGATCGCAACCTTGTTTGTATAATAATTGTCATCACCGCCCACGCAACCAACGTTCGTTTAATTATAAAGACTTTCGAATTGTCGATTTCAAAGGTGCTTAACCTTGAAAATAACGTTTATCAGACGTTTCAGTTTAGAAACAAATATCATGTATTATATGTATTATTCGGGTAAATATTTCGGGTGGCTCAGTAGTTAGACCACCAGATTCCGAAGCAGACGCTTCCAGGTTCGAGCCTTGTCCACGGCAAATTCTGGACAGTACGTGATGAGTTGCCAATAAGGACAAAACCGGTCTACTGGATGAATTTCCTTTTCTACACTATACAATACTTCGTTTAAACTCCCAAACGTATGTACACAATGGGTCAGGTGTTTATATTAATGTCGCAACCTTGATTGAATTAAAAAGAAGACAATTTAAGAATACACAAGAGAGATACGAAAGCAACGCACAGCATTAGACAATGATAATGGACTGCATTTCTTATTACGCACACTACAGTCAAGGTGATGGAAATAGCCCGTGCAGCATATCTTCTGTTACCATGTGCCAAAGAATGGACCACTGTGCATCCTACCAGAAATTGTTCATGTTAATCGACTTCGCTTGCTGTGCATCTTAACTTTGGCAAACAGCGATAAGATTAGCCCACGAATTAATTATCGCTTTTCATTGCGAATGAAACGTCAGAATAACTGTACTGCAACATCTATTGCATAATTGCATATAATAATGTTAATTTTTAGATACCTGAGGAGAAAATGCGAATAATATCTATGCTACTTGACAAAATGACTTACTAATTTTATGCATGAGGAAGCGTTAGTGTGTAAAATGTTTCATGTTATTGAAATGGGATTCAGAAGACAAAGAGCAAGATGATAGCGCTATATACTGCCTGGTCAACATTTAAAATTATATGTATAATGAAACGAGATGAATTTTCTTGCCTCATTTTATTTATTCTTAAAAGCATCAAAAATTAAATACATAATCTTATCTATATTTACGTTTTTACGTTCGCAATTACAATCTTTGCCAGCATAGTGGATTTCGAAGGATTTTTTTGAAATTTGATTGCAGAGTGCCAGCTTCATATTTTCCAATGCCGCGTTTTTCGTACGCGGGTTATAGCTTTGCACTAACAATTTCTCAAAAATCCGATTGATCACAAGTTCCATTTCCTTTCTGTCTTCGATCGGGCCGGGTGCGTATTCGTACCTTTCTTCCGAAGGCTTCAACATTGTTCATACTAACCAATGGAAATGCGGTTCTATCCCACTTTTGTTTACTGGCGACGTTTCGGTGCGTAAATTCCAGCACCATCCTCAGGCAACTATACAAAGCACAATACTCAAAATAGCAGATTTAAGCAAATAAAAAGATTCTGAAGGTAGTCATGCCAGTACAGCCGACTTTAACAAGCCCTACACCGGATCAAGCTCACCACTGGATTTCGTCAGAATTTCGCCCATATCTTGACGCTTGATCAAAAGGATCACTGTTTTGCAATACCAAGTAACCAATGTCGAAAATTGTGGTATTCAATCTCCAGATGTCTGGTGTTCATATCCTGTAATGTGAGCCATCCATTTCTACACAGAGATACAGCCAGTCATAGAAATTTATTGAAAACCGCACTAACAGTTAGTGTTAAACGTAATTATTCGTTCAGTGCTGGAAAGTCTTTAGATAAATGTGCCGGTATGACTGGTTTATCCCATGCATATTTATACTGAAAATTCTTATGGTTTACTAGCAAACTATATTCATTCGATAGCCTCTCATTTTTCAAATTAATGATAATCGTTGTAATTTGAAACTTATTTCCGCCAGTGTTTTTTTATCAACATTTTATTCTATATGTTGCCAACGTATTCATGGAAACTGATGAAGAAAGAATAAAGATTAATAAAATCTACTTTTTTAAATTTCCACTTGGATTTCTGCAAATGATAATGTTCAAAATAGCCTAAAAACGATTATGTATATACCTACTTCAAAATGTATTTGCGATATGTCATCAATATTTGATATTTTTCCTCTAAACAAAATCCATTCTAATGTTGACATTGTTTACAAAATTCAAGCACCATTTTATGCACACTATATTTACACTAACTTTTGTGTTCACTTGCCTGCACAAAAAGGTATGTGTGCATATCTGCGTGTTTTTCAGTTTTTTATGTAAAAAAACCTAAATATGTTCACAATAAATATTCTAACATCAAAATATGTGTCAATCATGCAGGTGAACATAACAGATTACACCAAGAATACAGTTAATTCCTTGCTTTTAAACACAAGCAATACGAGAATAAGGAAGCGTTCGATCCGTTGCTAATGAAGTAGAAGAAAACCCTCTTTATAAGCTGGATTATAAATTACCGATTCTCTTTCGTCGAAAGTAATCTATAAAGTGTGGAAAATTGGGAGAAAACTTACAAGAAATCTACTCCATTATTCCAATTGGTAATCAGACCCTGTGAAGACTAAACTACTTATTCTGGTATGAAGTAGGCTTCAGAACTTTTTTTTAAAACAAGAATATAGGACACCTAGGACATTCACAAAACAGTTGTTTAATCTAAAAAAAATTACACTTTTGTGATACTGGTTACACCATAATTTACTGATCTTTGTAACGACTAACACGGTTGTTCATAGTTCACTTTTATTTTGGAAATATTTTGGACACTTTTGTGGATATACTTCATCGGTCCGCAATTTTCCATAAGTCTTAGAAATAAACTACAAAAATTCATTGAACCCTTCCTGTGTGCAAAAACAAAAAGAAATTTTATCAGATATAAGAAAATTTTCTTTCTCATGGTCTTCTCAAATATCTTCTCATGAACATATCTTTATATATAAATTGGAAAGCAAAAACAAGATAGAAATATGTGAACAAAGAGAGTGTGAAAAATAGAAACCAATCAAATTGCGTGCGTCACATCCAGTTCAAGCTCAATGCTTGTACGTGCTTCTTCTGCTTACATAAATCCGGCTGCAATTTGTTTATCCATAAGGCTTCGTATGTGGCTAGCTCCCTTTTGTTTCTGCATTTAGTAATTACTTTGAATGCTACGTCTGGAGAACATACGTGCGTTGTTTCGATGATGTGTTGCGCAATAGCAGACGTGTATTCACCATTTGATTTAAAACAGGCGTTCAAGTTGCAATGTTCTCTCATTCGAGTAATTAACCGCCTGGTCGATCGCATTTCAAAAGAAACTACAAAAACAAGAAGGATACCGACGAAGATATCATGAATATTTACAATAAAACTGAGAACAATCCCCTGTTATTCTAAAAAAGATCATTTAAATAGGTATTTTTATGTCGATTTTAAGTTTCTACATAGAAGAAACAGACTTAAATAATTTATTTATGAACAGATTATGGGAAACACAACTAGCAAAGATTAACAAAAAAACCAAAGTCAGATAACTACAGTCGTCCACGAATAGAAAACGAAAGAAATTGTCACATTGTGCTTCTTATAAACTTGAGAGTATCGTGGCCTGTCTTGTGAATTCAAACGACAATGTTGGAATTTAACTACGCGCTTTGAACCTCCCAATTCCTTGATAATTTCTGCCCAACTTAATCATTTTTATATGAAATATTACATCTGTATAATATACTGTCTTCTCACCGCTACATACTCATGAAAGTCTCATTTAGAGTGTTGGCTGTAAAGAGCGACTAAGTCGCTCGTTTCTAGTCACACGTTTTCAATAAACAACTCTCCAACTAGTGTTTAAATCAAGATTGCGGACTTGGCGATAAAATTAATCCCGTTGTATGTAAACATTTTCACAAAATAGCAAATCTATCGTCAATCCTACGCACTGACGCCCGTAGAAATTCCATGTCCCTCATCAGAGCACGACGGAAATTTGACTAACAAGAATTGAACCAAAATGCACATTAAGACATGGGAGATGAGAAATGCAGCTCTTATCGTGTGTAGTCTTCATACATTGCACTTCACTGGAGTTTCTGTTTAGCCACAGACACATCTTCTTAAGCAATTTTCACCAAATCCATTCATTTTTTTTAAACCAAGCAATATTTTATTTCACGTGTTGTTATGGCAATTAGTTATATCACGTTTGCCAACTCGAGATAAAGTTCAATCGCATTATATTCGACCTGTTGCGAAACATTGCAATAGCACTTTGTTATTTTTTTCCAGTTTATCAGGATTAAACCGCAATGCATGTAATCACATGGACTGTAGTTTTGGTATGTTGTTAAGCTGTTTAAATATAATTGGATTGTTGATAATCAGAATTTCGCAAACTTGATTAAAATATTATTTCCATCCACTCGAAGAATAATAGCATGCTTAATTTGAACGCGCCATTAAGACCTACAGCACTTTCGTTATTTAACTTTCAGCATACTGATTTTGAAAGAGGAGTCAAATAAAGATCGTGCAGCAAGATGTATGATTTTAATTATTAATGATAATACCTAAGCAATGGTGAAGTTAATAAGGTCAATTTTATGAAATGTCTCAAGATTTCATTCTTGTGCAGATACTACACACTAGAAGAAATTTTATGAAAAAATTAAATAAACTCGTTCTTCGACTAGTAATTGCCTCTTCCGCAATTTTATGACTTCAAGCTAGTACTCATTTATCAACTAACCGATCGGGATGTGTGGTCACCACAATTAAGGTACCGTCTACCACATTCAGTTATTTCTCATAGTACTTACCGTATTTCGAAAGTGATCGAGCCAGCTAGAAGTAAAAACTAACCCCTTCGTAGTTCATCAGTCGTCGAAGAACATGGAAAAACTAGCATCATGTATATGCATTGCGATTTGACTATCGTTAGTCAGTTTGCCGTCGTACTCCGGTGAAAATCATGCAAATTCGAATCGTGTCAGTACGTATGACCGACGGTAATTTTTTCAGTTGTACGATGACTGGTTATGTACAATGGGATTGCCGTTTACTTCAAGATTGAAAACTTGAGTTAAATAACTGTTACCACAAGCCGCGCAATCAAGGATTGTTTAAGGCTGGTTAATTTAAACATAAATTTTAACCAATTAAATTTATGTACGCGTGATTTTATCGAACAGAAAATCAAATTGCTAAGTTAAACCTTTTAATTTAAAACATTTAAATATTTTGAATAATCATTAATGTTAATTTACCAGGTTGCGTAACGCGATCGTCATATTTCGAGTTTCCACGGTTTACTTTCGTGAATAATTGACTTGCACTATCAGTTTCGCAAAGATCCGACTGATTGCATTTCCAAGTACGCATCGCATTCGTCTTCGGAGTGGCTGGGTGTTGATTTGTCTCTTTCCTCCGAAGGTTTCAGCATCATTTATACAATCCACTGGCAATAATGTCCGATTTAATCTTGTTGCTTTGACTAGCAAATTCGTTTTACTTCTTGCTTCCTCTTATAGACACGCTGTACCGTTAAAATAATCTTTACATAACCCACAGTTCATTGTTTTATGTAGACCCCGGTCCCACGTGGTTACCCAATTACCACTTTAATTATATCGTCTGAACCATTTAAAGAAAACTGTTTAATATTTATGAATCTGATATTCCTCTGAATTTAAAGTTATTTATCGTTTTATTTTTTCATCTGAATTTTCGAGCTCCACTTTTCAAGCGCATCGTTTAGAGGTGGCAACATAAACGAAAGAATGAGACAATATGAGTAGCTCTTATTTTACACATTACTATTTATAATCCATATAGTTTATATTAACGCATTTTCTATCAACATTTAGTCATCTCTAGTATTAATTCACCACATATACACACGTGCATATTAATTAAATTATATTTTTATTAATAGTTTATTTTCACGATATTCAAACTTTTTGCTAATTTCTCTGCTATTATTTCAACACATTCTTTAGTATATTCCAAATGCATTTATCGATTTTTTCGAAATTTAAAATTGGTGCGTACCTTTACGCTAGTAAAATGGCTTGAGATAGGAACGCTTCCAAAAAACATACAGATTTTAATTTATTCACAAGGCTTCATTTTTTCCAATGAGTTTTGGAGACGCAGCTTCAGTTAAAAATCGGGTTCTCTCTGGCTTGACCAATCATAATATCGCGATGCGGAAAAGATTAATATGGAAGCGACACCGTATTTCACATAAAGCAAATCTAAAACAGGCGATTTGATAAAAGAAACAAGTCCATTGTATAGTTAAATCTGTCAGAATAAATAAAGCATTCTATAGGGTAGAAAGGCATTACATCCAACAGAACGGTTTCATAATTACCGGATGAATTACTTTTGTTACCCAATATAATAATTAGTGCAAGCTTACAAAAACACACCCGCATATATATATATATATATATATATATATATATATATATATATATATACATATATATATATATATATATATACATATATATATATGGCGATAGCTGTAAATCAATGTTCTTGACTGCATGGGATTTGTGCAGCCGACATTTCCAGTCAAGTCCAATGTATGCGATACTACTAAAGGTGAAAGCCGCATATCTGATTTTACATATCTTATTTATGCATTACGGTTTGATCTTTGCTAGTCAGTTTGCCGTTGTACTCTGATGATTATCATGGAAGGTCGAATTGTGTCAGTATGCGTGACTGACGGTAGTTTGTATTGTCTTTCGACAACTGGATAAATTTAATGAGATAGGTGTTTATTTCAAGCTCGAAAACTTGATTTAAAGAATTCGTTTAAATAAATATTATCTCCTTCTGCCCAGTCAAGTTTTTTTAATAAAGAATCCAGTTTCCATTCTTTTGTAAAGTTCAATTTAATGATACATTGAGATTAAATTTTGTCTCATATGTTGAAAAATTGTAAACTGACTCAATTTATAACTAGTTTTCATTTAGTATGAAAGGAAGGATTTGGTGAACCATGGTTACTCTTACCATGCTAATTGTTTGCACCATAATTAAATTCATCTCGTTAATTATTACTCTCCTACCGTTGGAGCACTCAATCTATGCCGCACAGATACGCAAATCAAAACACCTAGATCGTAAGCAAAACAATTAATGTCTAATTTATTTCTGGATAAAAATTGATTTTTGAAAATTTTCTTCTTAATTAGCACGGCCACGTTTTTTCACATCCTTACTTTCTGCTTTGCTGACAAAATCAATTCGTGAATTTCGATGTGTTCATTGGAATATGTCTACATGTTAAATCATATTAGAAAAGCCTTGCCTTCGAAAATAGAAATCCATAGCTATAATATTGAGCATTATCTTATTAAATGTCCATTAGGAATTCAGGTATTAATATGCTTTTTCCTAGACTAAACCTCCATTAATTTTCTAATAATGTTTGCTGGCAACTTTTATAATTCACAGCTGCTGCTTATTTAAAAGCTACAAAAATTAGCTTTCACTAGTATTCAATTAGTTGACGGACCCAACACGTGGCTCATAAAATCATGACGGAAACAATAAATTGCGAATAGTGTTCGAAACTCCGTAAGAAAACATGACAAAGCCGCAAATTAAAGGTATGCGTAGCAGTCGAACTGGAAGTTTGCCAAATGCTCAAAATACGAAATACAGTTATGAATTTTATCAAAATCACGCCTATAATGCTGAATTTTACGCACACTTAGTCCCACCAAACTGGTTAAAATGTCCAATGTGATCCACAAGATTGATGGTAACGCGAATGCTTTGTTTCCGTCGTATATGTCATGCAAGAAATTGTTTGAGTCAGCAAATTATCATGACAACCAACCATCAACTACATGGGTGTGCTTCTATTTGTCGACACAAATGCAATCAACAGTGGGTTTCCTTCACATTACGTATTTTTTTATATGCTAGCGTAGTTTTAACTAAAATAAAAGAACGATACGTTGAATTTAGAACTTCGGTGCTCGGATCTGGAATATTTTATGCCACATTGTTTCCTCTATTTCGGTTCTAAACGTTGTGCGCCTTCGTCAAGACAGTAAATAATATTCTCATACAACGCTAGGAATAGTAGCACACTAGGCAATTCTGTATCGGGGAAAATTTTGCAAACGCAAGTAGGAAAGCCGGCGTAGTTATTTAGGTCAGCAGAGAAGGCGACAGCAATAACAGGCAGCGAACAGAGCAGAATGAATGTTGCGTGTAATTTCATCGCCCTTAAATAGATTTAAGTCGCACTTAATTGGACAACAGCAAGCGCACGTTCTCATTGGTCCAGAGTATTAAATTTTGAATTTATTTTTGACAAAATTTCTACAATTAATTTGAGCCATTAAAACTTCTTGGTTTTGTGAAAAAGTATATTTTATAGCATTTGTTTTTCTTCTGTTCATGCCCTTGAAAATCTAGATTTAATTTTAACATGTCTATTAAGTTTAATGCGTATTTTGATATCATCATCATCAAAGACGGAATTACTAAAACATTTATAATCTGAAAGATCACTTCCCAATAACTATGGAAATAAGAAATGAAGAAAATTATTAGTTGTATCGCATAATAATAATAGTAATAGTAATGATGATAATAATAAACAAATAATGAAAATAATAACAATTATAAAAATTAGTATTATTAAAATAATAATGATAATATTAGTAAAAACAACGAGAATTATTATTATAATAATATAAATATAATAACAATAATAAAAATATCATAAACAATAATAATAATACTAATATCGATAATTTGTATTATTATAGTAATATTAGTAACAATAAAAACAATACAATTATTATTATTCTGATTGCATAAACTACAAAATTTGTTTATCCATAAGGTTTCTCATGTGGTATATATGATTATTATTATTATATTATATTATATATTATTAATAATTAAAGAAATAATATACAATAATAATAAGTAAATTACATATTATTATTATTATAAATAATTTTTTTTTATTATTATGAAAAATTAATAACTTAAACAATAACTGTAATTAGAAAAATAGTATTATTAAAAAATTGTTAGGTTTTGGGTTTTTGTGAGTTTTACAAACACTATCGTTGACTCTTCTCTCAATGGAATGATTAATTTTCAGATATTTAATTCTCTTATATGGTCTTCCATCCAAAGGGGATAATCTTCGACTGCCCAGATAACAGTCGTCAGTGTTTTGTTTAGCATCTGAATTTTTTCTCATCACGTCAGGCACGCCTATACTCAAGAACATTTACTTTAGAGTAAAACAGATATTAAGGTAATATTTAAAAAAGAATAATAGTGGTTTACAATTAACTTTAGCAAGTCTCGTGCTACTGTTGCTGGTACACCTAATTGAAGCCTGGCGGTCTAAAAGCCGGAAATATATTTGGAGTCTGGCCAGTGTTGGTCGATATAATCTATGGGAATTCAGAGTTTTTCCTTCCTTAATTGGTGCATCTTTCAAATAATACTATAATAGTTACACGTATCATCTGGTTTTGAAGTGACATTTACCAAATTTTCCTTTGTCTACCGGGACTAACTGTCCGTGTCCAAAACGCTCCATGCCATCATTTTGCCACATATGCTAGCATAAATGTTTAGTGTGAAGTAATTTTAAATTTAGGACTTTGCATGAGTTAGGAAAGATGTATTTTAGTAGTACCAACAAAGTTCCTAATGATATAATTAGCAAAAATATTTAAAGCCTGCAGTTCAAGCTCAAGGCCCGGACATGCTTTTCAGCTTTTATAAATCCGGCTATATTTTCTTATCCATAAGGTTTCATACATAAATAACTCATTTCTGTAATTATATTCAACGCTACGTCTGGAGAACATACGTGCGAGGTTTCAGCATTGTGATGAGCAATTACAGATGTGTACTCTTCATTTCATTTGAAACAGGCGTTTAAACTGCAATTTCCTTGCATTCGAGTAAAAACCCGTCTTGTCGATTGGCCTACGTAAGTTGATCGGCAATTTGCGCATGTATATTGATAAATTATAATTGAGGTCGATATTAAATAAACCTGGATTGTCATAATTTTGCGCTCCTTATTGATAAACGTACTTTTGTTGGCTGAAGATTGATTCATTAATTATTTACAGGCATATAAATTTGAAACATTCTATATTTTATGGTAGCCCGATTGCATAAAATTTCCCAAAGATGTAAGCTATATTAACAAAGATAGGAAAAACTCTGAAAATATTGGTATCATCAACGTAAAATTCATAAAATTATGAATCCTCTTACATGGCCCTAGTGAAATCTTAATTTAATACTTGAGCAAAACATTTCCTTACAAATTTGCAAGTCTCCCTGCAAATCTTTATTGATTTAATAATTTTGTGTCTTAATATTTTCCCATATTACAAAATGATACTTTTTTTAGACTCTTATCTGCCGCAAATAGTAGACAGCTGACATTCTGTTTCTTGATGCATCTTTTATCACAACGACGAGTTTATTTGAATTTTATGTCCGATTTATTTGTCGTCAATTTGAAATAATGGCCTATTTATGCTATTTTCATTCATATTACACTTTTTGCTTATTTTTATCATGTATTTGGTCGGATTTTTGCTTAGTCGCATTAACTTCTACTTCGTTTAATAAAAAAGTCAAAGAGATCAATAGACGACTGCCCAATTGTCAGTCCTAACAGACGAAACTTCAATTGTGCAATAGTTATTGCGCACCTAGTTGCAAATTAGTTCAAACATGACCAAAAGGATAAATCAAAGTCAGCTTGATCGAAAGGAATAATCGCATGTATACATGTGTTTCGTGCTAACTGGAGGCCCATTATTAGAGGCCGGTATAACACTCTATTTCCACAATATATTTGGTCAAGAATTGCAGTACAATTGGACTGAACACGAATGTGTATTCAAGCAGGAGCAAAGTTAACTTAATAGAAAGCCGATTCATTATGTATACTTTATGCCTAGTCGGTACATGGTGCCAACACAAAGAATTTCAAGATGTGCCAAATTGAAACAAAATTGAGAAATACAACCAATTTTGAGCATCTGCTATTCCAAAAAATCCATACAATCTGGTCTTGATCGATATCAGTTGTTACATTTCGGTTGGACTTTATAAGGAATTAGCTACATTACTTCATGAATGAAAAATCGTACAGGAGAAGGTACCGTCTAACTCTCCCATATTTCTTGACCAAATATATCGGGGGATTTTGTCATTCGTACTGTCTTTGGTATAGACTTTGGTCCTTTTTGTACAAATCTGTTATTAAATACGCAATACGCATATAAACTAGTTCTCCTTAACAAAGAATATGTCTATAATTCAATATTAGTTTGATTACATAATATTAATGAAAGAATGCTGTAGTTAATAATTAAAATGGACGAATAAACCTTTAGCCGAAATTATGAGCCACTTTTGAGGTTGTACTTCACGTAATGAATTTATTCTAATGGCCGTAACGGCTAGTTTAATTTTCAATTATACTATAAGATTGAAATGTAGCCATGATAAATCCTGATTCTCTTAAACTAATTTAACTGGAGGTACGAGAAATCCCGTATATTTAGGTGCTTTACTTCGCCAATGGTTTTTCTAAATATAATTATCATATTCTGTTTTAACAATAGTAAATTTAAAATATTATCGACACATAAAGGAAAAAATATTTGACATGCAGGCATATTCCCTATTTTATTTTGGCGTTTAATTTCATTTATGATTACCGATTATTGTTACAGTTCAATCTAATCTGTTAAATAAGTTTTTCCATTAAAATAAAAAGTAGATTATTTTGTCAAAATCTTATTGATATTTCATAAATTTTCGCCCTTCTGGTAATTGCTCCAAATTAAGAAAAACAATTTCGTGTCCATGTGGCTTGGATCCCCAATGCAAGTTCGATCATTCAAGGTTCAGTCTTGTTAAAATAAAGTGAAAAACTTCACTTCGTTTAGCAATAATATGAACTTTATCACGGCAGTTACCTTACATTAAACCACCAATCATTTATCTGAAAACATATTTCCAGGTAGTGTTTTCAGCCTCAACTCGCTGGAAAGATAAAAGAGCATAGTTTAAGACGATTATTCAAACGGATTTCTTCGGTCCTGTTCAAATTCTATCATAGATTTCAGGCAAAGGGACTAGGTCCAAATAGAAACTAGATTGAACCATTCTCTCATATGAAAATCAGAACGCATTTGAAACCATACAATTTTTGAGTAAATAAACCATACAATGAAGTTCGCACACGTGTTTGGCCTTTGTTGGGCGAAGGTTCTATATAGATTCTCTGAGACCAAGAATTAGAATCAAAGTTCTCGCAAATATAAAATGTAATTTAATATTCGCTGTGTTTTAATCTTTGGAGTCAAAATATTGTTGTTGGACAGAAAACAAAGCGGGTTTTGCAGCACAAATTTGTAATAAAATATCCCGTTGATTATATATGAATATAAATATATAAATATAAATATATTGAATTCATAGTACCATTTCCATGTGCAAAAATTAAAAAAATTTGTCAGGTACAAGAAACGCTTCTTTCTCATTTTCTTCTCAAGTATATTCAAATGAACATCTCGGCTAGAGTGTTACCTTACCGTTACCAGAAATCAAAGGGAAACAGCCGTTAATGTCGACATCAAATATTATTTACCAATATACATGCGCAAATTGTCGATCAACTTACGTAGGCCGATCGATCAGACGATTAATTACTCGAATGAGAGAACATTGTAACTTAAACGCCTGCTTAAATTAAATAGTGAATACACATTTGCAATTGCGCAACGAGCCGTTGAAACATCACACGTATGTTCTCCAGACGTAGCATTCAAGATAATTACTAAATTCAATATCAAACGGGAGTTAGCCACATACGAAGCTTTATGGATAAATAAATTGCAGCCGTATTTATGCGAGCATAATTATCATGTTCAGGCATTGATCCTGAACAGGAAGTAACGCATGCAATTGATTGGTTTCCCTTATTTCACACTCCCTCCATGTTTAAATTTGCCTAACTTTTTTTGTCTCAATATATACATAAAGAGATATTCATTTGTAGATACTTCAGAAGAAAAAGAGAAAGAAACGTTTCTTGTATCTGACAAAATTTCTTTTCATTTTTGCACATTGAAAGTGTATAATGAACTATATTAATGCTCACATGACAAACGAACATACTAACTTATTTATTTATTTAACTACATGGTTATATTTGCTCTAATCGAGATAAAGATCTCTTATATGTCAATATTGGTTAAAGGTTTTTAGCACAGTATAACTAAACTAGCATAAGCATCACCACAGAAAACTTCATTACTAGATGAATCGACTTTGCTAAGTAATACAGAGCTGAATCTATCATTACAAATGTTTACATAATGGGACTTGTTTTTATATGAAGCAAATACAAATCTTCAAGAAAATATTACTTCGCCAGGTAGCGTGGTTTTTATTATGTAATTAAAGACTAGGGATGGCACATTGCAATGTAATGGCTAAATAGCCGCATTAGCTACAATTGGAAGAAAAGCTACTCAGAAACCTATGCAAGTAGATAAATGAACATTTTGTGTAGTGTGCGAAAGGATTATGCAGCGAATAGAATGACAAACTCCGAAGCAAATGTGCCTCAGTTCGAGCCACGTCCGCAGCAAATAATGGACATTACTTGTATAGATCGTAAAATGGATGAATCATTTCTACTCAACGAACTACCTATTCTACATTGGACAATGCAAATTTTATACCTATAAAGTAATATATGTAATGGGATTTGTGTTTATATCAAGCTCGCAACCGTGAATTAAATGATTGCCTGTTTGTTTGACACCTTATCCTGAATCCTAGTCTTCAGTTTCGTAATATCTACTTAAATGCTTGATTTTACTTAGCACTGATTTAAAGTAAAGCATAATATTTAAAAGAATGCCCGAGTAATGCTCTTACCGTAATCGATTAGACTTAAAACAAGAAAGTAGCTCCTCATCAACGCCACGCCGATAGAAGCCGACACAACACCCAATACCCACAGTATATTTGGTCAATAAATGTGGGAATGGTGGACGGTAGAATCTCCATTGCGTTTGAGTATTCAAGCATTAGTTGGTGTTGTGCAGGCTGCTACTTATGAGTTGCTAGTAAGCACAAAATGTGTGTACATGAGATTAACATTTTGGTCATGCTGACTTTAGCATACCTCTTTGGTACCTTTTGGTCTAATTTACTACTGTATATTTTATAGTTCTCTGCAATGAACAATAGGTAAATATTTTAGTTTGTACCGCTTCAAGCTCAACTAAAACGGTAAACAGTATTCAATAAAACTGAGCTGGTCTAATTAGTTTGTGAATCGTTATGTTATGAATGCTAATTCATAAATGAAATAGAATAACAAACGATAGTAAAAAATGCACTGGATAGAATAAACATCTATCGAACACACTATAAGAGACATAAATTTGACGTAACGTTAACGTCTCACAAAAAGAGCATGGTTTAGTTATTGAATCAGCTATAACTATTTAAACGAGAAAAAATCCTAAGTAAATAAGGAAGAAATAGCGTGAAAAGAAACAATACCAACATTATATTTTCGTCATCCTAATAGCAACCGGGAAAAATAGGGCAAAATCACCGTGAATCAAGATAGAAATTTGACGTAATGTAACGAAACACATGAGTAAATTAAATTGTCTTATTAGAAAAAACGGAAAAATGTGATTGATGTCATTATATTTCAAGTAAGAAATGTTTAGAAACAACGAAAATATAGGGAAATAATAATTTTTGTAGATAAACGATTGCTTATACCGATTGATTTGTTGTCAAAAAAATGACAATCACCAAAACGACTAAGATAGTTTAAGCTGAAGCACGCGTTAGGCCAAACCGACACACAGAGTTATATTCATGCCAAATGGGATTATCATGCGAAGGTAATTTGAAAAGAATTTATTGCTTGTTACACTACTTTCTAACAGTAGCGGTAAACGTGCATAAATACACGTTATGGAATGCGTCCATTTCAAATAGTGTGGAGCCTAGAATACAGCTCATCTCCGGTAGATATCGAGAAATGCAGCGCATTTCCACTGCAGGGAATTATAGCCTTAGCACTAGGCACGCAAAACTTGGTCAGAAACGATGCCTCGATGCGAGTCGTGCGCAATGTAGAAAGAGACGTTTCTCGCAGAGAACGTTGCTAAACATTCCAGCATTAGCCGAGAAGTGTTTAATTCAGTTAGAAGCGATATTTCCGTTCCAAATTAATTAGAAAATAGATATTGTTGGGGCGAGCCGTGAACTCTAATAATATAAATCAAATACTCTAATGATATTTCCAGCTTCAACACAAGATGAGGCTAATTCGGTTAGATACCACACATATATATGACGATGAGTGTATACTAGAAAGGTACTAATCTCAGAGTGGAAAATTATTAGTTTAGTGATTGTGTACAACCGAAATGTCAAGCCTTAGCATTAGATATGCTTCGTGTGTTCAGAATCAAAATTTTCCATTTCGTATCGTGATGCTACAGGTGCGTCCACCTTTATCAACTAGTCTGTCTTCTACAATCAGAACCAATTTGTCTAGAAGACTCGTGTAGAACAAAGAAAATTATTTAACTTGTGTTCAACTGAAATGTCAAACTTTGACGCGAGAAATATTTAATTTTTCCAGAATAAGCTCATTCATTTCAAATCGTGTAGAGAAACCCACCAAATCATCACGCGAAGTGCAAGTGTATGAGATTAATGTTCCAGCTTAACACCTTAATCATCTTGCTCTGTTAGAAAGGATGTGCTCATGCCAAATATATATATATATATATATATATATATATATATCAATACATAAACCATGTTCTAGATTGCCACACTGTGAGATTCAGACGAAAATATGTCAAAAATACAGAATACCAAAGTCTCGTCTTCTGCTAGACTTTCACAGTATCTTTCACATTCAAATTTCTCAATGTGTGCAAAGTAGAAGTGTAGCTCAATCAGCCGTCTACAAAATTACTGACTGTCCTATTCTGCGGATTCAACTATTAAATGGATTCTTTAAATGAAGTTTGCGAGCTTGAAGTAAAAACCAATCCCATTGTATTTAACCAGTCGTCGAACAACATAACAAAACTACCGCCAGCTGCAACGCACTGATGTGTTTCGACCTTTCATGATCATCATCAGAGTACGACGGCAAATGTTGTTCGACGACTGGTTAAATACAATGGGATTGGTGTTTACTTCAAGCTGGCAAACTTGATTTAAAGAATTGTTACTACCACCCGCGCAATCAATTATTGTTTGAATTAAATGGATTTGTCTCGGTAGTCTGGATAAAAAGGCCTTTGAGTGGTCTTCTTTAGCTGTTCTGCAGACAACAGAATCAGCACTCAATAACATAGTTCGAAGATGATATTAAATCAGAGACCTAGTGAATAGAACCGATCGATACGAAAGTTTTGCACCTGACCAATGCTATCTTATGCTCAGCAGACAAGGATCCGCAGCAGGCCGGAGTGAATAATATAATTTAAAAAGTTGTCATCTGAAAATTCTCCACATCAAAAGGAGGGACCAATAGTTTAGTTGAATTTAAGATTGTGGACTTTTTACTTAGTGGACCGAACTCAAAAATCCAGAGTAGGATAGAAAATTTTGCCAAAGGTACCTATAGCAAGGCTCATGTCTCAAAATCTTAAAGTTCGACAACTGTCTAACTTATACCATGATGGTTATCGCACGAATTACAATTTCCCTCTTTAAGATTGGACGGATGGTCATCCTGTCTAAAGTAACTGGCCCGATCTCCTAATTCTATAAAGAAGAAAATGACATTATTCAGTGCACGGAATACTGTGACCAATATCCTTAATTAAATCGGTATCAGATCATCGAAACCTTCAGATTTGTTAATTTTCAGGGTTAAACTTGCATTCCGATTTGATAACAATGAATTTGATTTGAAACTAGCATTCTATATTGTCGATTCGCGCCTAAACTTAGCGAACGTAACTGATTCAGTTCAAGAAGAAAATTGGTCTTTGACGCGTTCTAACCACCATATAAAAAGGTATCGCTTATTTACTTATATTTCGGATCATTTGTAGTTTTACTGATTGAAAATTTTCTCGAGCGTATATGTGAATTATTTGGACCTATTATTAAATGTAAACCGATTCTAACACCTTGTTCATGTCTTCAACCATTCCAGACCAAAATGACTCAAGACCGGCTTACAGACCATGCTTAAAATCTCGTCTTATATTATATACTATTATTATTAGTAGTAGTATTAGTAGTAGGAGTAGTAGTAGTAGTAG